>CATIWK010048257.1:0-13199 GCA_949634005.1 Mallotus japonicus | reverse complement strand
CTCTCTTTTTTGAATAATGGCCAAAATCCCCTGAAAATATCAACCTAAACTCTACTTAAGCCCTTTTCATTTTCTCTCTCCAATTTCTCACACAACCCTAGGTTCACTCTCCACCTAGTATTATTCATCATTGCTTCCCCTATTTTCCAGCTAATTTTCAGCCTTAAAAGTCTTTGTTTTCGTTCAAAAATGCAGCTGGAAAAGTGTGGTAGATTTTGTGTTAAATGCAGCAATAAATAGCATTTATTGCTGCAGGGGACAGGTGTGATGAGGCGATCGCCTCTTCACCTAGTCCTGCTTTGAGCCAAAGGCCCAAAAGGTCTGGGTTAGGCTTTAAGGCTTGTGGGCTTGGTATTGGATCAAGTGTTTTGGGCTAGGCTTGAAAGATTATGGTTAAATTCAAGCTTTCGGGTCTATTCTAAGAATATTTCTGACTCTTCTTGCATTCAAGATTTGTACAGTCTCATCACTGGGCTTTAGTTGCGGGCCCGAATAGAGGGTGTCTACAGTTTGCCCCCTTGGTTTTTCAAAAAGCAGATTTATGAAATCAAATATTTTTGAAAAAGCAACATGTGACATGAAATGAGGAAATGACGTACTTGACCTACAAGCTTCGCTTGGGCTGTTAATTTTGGGAATTCAAACCTGAAAGGTCGAACTTTGAAACGTGACCTTGTTCCTTGGGTTTTTCTGGCCTGATCAGCCACTCATTATAAATTGGTGCGATTCTCGAGCGTAGCCCGATCTTCACTCAGTAAAAGAGATGATGCGAGTCCCGAGTCTTTCAGACGCAGATCCCGACTTTGAAATATAACCGTGATTCTCGGGTTTTCCTGGCCTGATCAGTTACTCATTATAAATTAGCATGATTCGTGAGCATGGCTCTATCTTTATTTAGTAGAAGAGATGTACTTCGGGGATTCAAACTCGACTAGACACTCCTTAATATCAACGCACTTCGGGGATTCAAACCCGACCAGACGCTTCTCAACATCGCGCACTTCGGGGATTCAAATCTGACCAGACACTTCTCAATATCGTGTACTTTGGGGATTCAAACTCGACCAGATGCTTCTCAACATTGCGTACTTCGGGGATTCAAACCCGACCAGACACTTCTCAACATTGTGCACTTAGATCAAAACATTTCTATTTTCTTTTTAATCATTGATTTCAGGATAAACTTGGGATGAAATAGACAATATCTCACCTTTCTCATTTTTCTAATTTTGATTTTTTTTTGAAAATAGGTTCCGCTGGGGATGCTTATTTGGTGGGCCACCTACTTTGGCTGATGGGCTTCACCCTACCCATTTCTTCTCTTTTCCACCAAGTGTTCTAACTTTGCCCTTTTCTTTTCCTATATAAACCTTTCTTCTTCTAAAAGATTCATATTTTCCTTCAAAGCTTTTCCTTTCAAATTCTCTCAACTTCCTTTACACTTTTCTTGACTTTCATCGATATGGATGTCGCACGGACTCCCAATTTGCCAGCGTGGGATTGGGTTGCACCTCCATTACATCCTATATGAGCCTTCAGACTCTCTACGACTGATGAGATTCCTCTTTTATTGAGTTTGCTGACCCATATCTGCGGATTGGCTACTGGAGAGGTATGTACCTGTTTTTCTTCAATTTTTTCTGCAAATAGGATTAAATAACATTTGGTTACTATTTATAAATATGTACTTGTGGATTTAACCGAGAGATTTTGCATTAAATTGAGTGAAATTATGAAAAATCAAAATTGGCTGGCAGAGTACCGACGCGAAGAGGCGTCACCTCATTGGTGAGGCGATCGCTTCCTGAGAGGAGGCGACGCCTCTTTGATGACTTGGCGAAGCTTCAATGGGCGATCACCTCTTGGGGAGGAAACAACGCCTTATCATTGGGGTGATCACCCCTACGCGAAGAGGCGATCGCCTCTTCGACAGTAATCTGTAAAATTTTCAATTTTAATGTGCATAATCAATAATTTAACTCCCTGTTTTGTTCTACAGATGGATTCCCACACATTCAAAGGTGCTGGGAACTTTAAGGGCGCTCGGTCCTGGTACGACAGCTTCCCCGGGGTGATCAGGGATCGAATTTGCGACATCGATTTTGAGCGTTTCATCCTCGCCCTTCTGAGTGAGAAGGGGCACACAGACTACCAGCCGCTCCATGCACTGATGGAGAGGTGGTTTGAGACCACGCACACCTTCCATCTCCCGTTCGGTGAGTTGACCCTGGATCCTATCTCTTTCATAGCTATTACTGGGATTCAGTGTGCCGGGGATTCTATTCCCTTCGATGCGAGTATACACCGGATGGTTCCTGACTGTGTTGCTTACATCAAGCGGCTTTTGGGGATGGTTCCAGATATGAAGGGGACCCATACTATAAAGATTGAGTCGATTCAGAGCTACTACATAACAGCGAGGGTAGCGGCTGCCACTTCTGGTCGTCAGATCGATCGGGTGGTGAGAGCTTTTTTGGTCTACCTCTTCGGGACGACCTTATTTGCGGATACAGCAAGCTCCATTGATTTGATTTTTCTGCTGCCACTTTGAGATCTGGATCTTGTGGTGATATATGATTGGGGCAACTATGCCCTTGCTTATCTTTACAGGAGCATGGATGAGATCGTACGAGGGGCTAGGCGAATCTGTGGGTTTTAGCACGCTATCCTAGTATGCTATCTCATCTCTTTCTTTATTTATTTCACTAACTGGCATTGTCATTTCGTTAACAATCTTCCTTTGACAGGTCTGGGCCTTAGAGTTGGAGTTGATCATTGGGATTACTCAAGTCGTTGATACTCCTTTCCCTGCTTTGGCTTGATGGGGTCCAAGTCGTGCCTGGAAGAGACACTTAGCTCGAGTACATGTGCATCGAGAGTGTTTAAACATGCTGACCTTTGAGGAGGTACCTGACAAAAAGAAATTAGTTGATCAATGATTATATTTGCAAAATTATTTTTACTTATCTTGTTTAATCTTTTTGCAGCTGCGCTCTGATTTGTGGGGGCCCCAGGCTGAGTGGACACCCGCCATGGCTCATTCCATCCCAAAGCTAGTGATGAGAGTTCTACTCCAAGGACTTGATTACAGAGTCTGGTACCTCGGGAAGCGAGTATTTCAGTGGCGTCGGGGTGCTAAGGTGAGACGACCACCTTTTTCTCCTCCCCGTGGACTTTTCTAGGCACATCTACTAGAGGGGGAGCAGCTTGATCAGGCTCTCGCTGGAGAGGGCGCGAGACGGTATTGTGAGAGGACCAGGTCTCGCTATATGGACTTTGTACGAGCTCATCTTTTGCAAAGAGTTCCCTTGGCTACACCAGTATCCCAGGTAAATGTATAATTATGTCAAACACGCAACTTAGGTATGCATTTGTTGTTCGCTTCTTTGCTAATTTAAATGTTCTCAGGCACCGACCAGAGGACCTGCTATTCGTGTTAGACCCATATTGCTGGAGCAATCATCTTAGCGTCCCCGAGTTGAGTATGTGGGCACTTCGTCTAGTGCACCTCCTGCTGAGGGTCCTTCCAGTTCTCAGCCTCAGATAGTGGTTAGCAGACTGGCTGCTCCTCCTGACCTGATGGCCCAGGGTTTGCTACCTTTCAGAGATTTGTCCCACCAGTCCCTGACATTGGATAAGAGTATAGAGCCCGCCTTTATCCTAGCAGCTGCTACTCATGTAATTTCTCTTTTAGATTATTTTCTGAATTAGCTTCCACCAAGGCTTAGCATCAAGCTTGTTAATAACTCATTTATTCATGCAGATTCCTCGGGATCAGGGTGAGTACATCTATAGACTGGTTGAGGCTCACCGAGACTACCTGATACAGGTTGCACAGCAATGGAAGGTAATACACTTTCTATATCTACATGTATGCGTGCTTTTATGATTATTTACCTTTTTTTGCATCGTGGTAGGTTTGAGATGAGGCTAGAGAGGCTAGAGTTGCAGCTCTTGAGGCCTAGTTGGCTGCTCTTCAGGTAGATGAGGAAGATGATGCTGACGAGGAAGGTGACGGAGAGCACGTGGAGCCCCTCAGGGATGACAGCGATGATCATGCTGATGACGAGGGTGATGACCAGGGCGAGGAGCCTAGAGAGGAGGGAGATGATCCCGCTGATGATTCTAGTGATGATGATGGAGAGGATGATGATGGTGCCGATGAGGAGTAGGAGAGTCTCCTTTTGATGTTATTAGCATAAGATCCTAGATCAGGGTTAATCTTTTGAACTTATAGAATTTCCAGGCTGTTTACAAAGCAAAATTTTGCTTTTAAAACTCTATTTTATTTTGCACTAAATGATGGAAATAGGAATAATTTGCATTTTGCTTATGCACCAGATTGATGAAAGAACAATTTTCTTCTTAAATTCTCAATTTCTGATAATTGACCTCTCATAAATAGTACAATTATTCTAAAAAAATAAGATAACACATGCTTCAACTGCTGAAGTTGCGTCGCCTCTTTAATGTTGCGTCGCCTCATTGTGAATAGGCTATAACAAGTCACCTTATCACATTGAGGCACTGTCTCATCATTGAGGCGACCGCCTTTGTTCCAGCATTTTGTAGATATAAAAACCCCAAATTCTATTTTCAAATCCCTAACTCTCAATTCCGCGATTCTCCCTCCATTTCTTTATCTAAAACATCTCTAAAACCTCCAAACATAACTGAAAGAAACCTAAAACAGCTGCAAACAGTACTAAAAAGCTTAGATGGTGAATCTTGGGCAAGATTAGAGCCATTTCATCTGTCCGTCTTCCGATCCATGCACACAAGAAAGATTAATTTCTCATTTTTGCATGTTCTTGCTCAATTCTGGGATTCTCAGAAGCACGTCTTCAAGTTCAATACAATCAAACTATGCCCCCTGCCTGAAGAATTTGAAGCTATCCTGGGCTGTCAACTCACCTCTACCTGTCAAATCGTAATTCCTCCTCTCGGAATCCCGGATATGCATTCTATTCAACTTCAAATGGCCAGGATGTTTGATCTTGCTCCCCAGTTCTATCTCTATCATATTTTCAATAATGAGGTCTTGACTAACTCACTTCTAGAAGTAGTAATGGCCGTAGACAACAAAGGAATGCCTTGGTCCCGGATGATGGCTTTATGCCTCGACACTCAATTCTTGCTTGTATCTCCTTCAGGCAACTGTGACCCAAAGATTCTCTCTATTATCGATCAACTAGAAATGGGTCTCTACCCTTTCCCACTTATCTTAGCAGAAACCATTGTTGGCTTGGACAACTTTGCAGAAACAAGGCGATTCTCTTGAAGTCCCCTTGTTGCTGGAGGTCAGTTACTTCATCCTTACTTCATTTACTGTTTTTCTGCCATTTTTCTCATTTTTCTGCATCTGTATTCATAATCTGCATAGGCATTATTTCACGAGAAGCTGAGGTTGTTGGAACCTCCTAGAGATATTGCACGTTATAGGGCTAAACATTGTCGCACTCAGTGGCTTCATCCTATCCTAGAAGACATTCAGAGCTGGCTGGCCACTTTTCCGATACTCTGATACAGTGGATGTGCCTATAGTGGAGATTATAGCATGTGACTGTTCGGAGATATACATACTGTGTTCATGTAGCTAGTTTGCATTTTGCTACTTTCTACAACCCTGTAAGGCTTTGTAGACAGTACAGATAGAAGCAACTGATTCCTAAGCTTGTGCATGAGTTTGAACCGGGTCCACTTACCCAGAATTTTCTGGAAAACCTGACTGCAACTTGGTCTCAAAGAATGATTCAAAGGGGCATCGACTACAATGGAGATCCATCCACTGATGACCAATATAAAACATGGGTTCAGATGCAACAGATTAAAAGGGATAACTTCATTATTAGCAGAAGAATAAGGTCGTTGCAAGCATCTAGCACTTAGGGTGTTCATAAGAAAAGAAGGCAGGATTAGTTAATGTAATTTAGTCTTTATCTGCTTTTTTGTTGAATGGAATTTCCTTTTAGTTAAACAGTGTGTAATAAAGCATTTAATGCAACGTTTAATAATAACAAAGGCAATCCATTCCATTTAAATTAAGCACAAAACGAGAATACATTTTGCTTCTTACATATCTCCTGCTATTAGTTAGCTTGCCCTTGCAAGTTTTCCAACTAATTATTTTTTACTCTCTCTCTCCTTTTATATGTCCTTAAGTTTTGCCTGGACCACCTCTTTCAAGGTTTTCAATCCAGCAGGACATTTTAATTTTTTTATTTTTACAATCTCTTACTTTTGCCTAGGCAGCCCCGTTTTTGAGGTTTTCTCCCTAGCGGGACTTCATAGAAAGTACTTTTTTAGTTTGTCAAGATTGATGGGCTCTTTGAACTCATTCCCTTCTATATCAAAAATAATAGTAGCTTCCTTGGAAAATAGTTTCTTCACTAGATACGGCCGTTCCCAATTCGGCTTGAACTTTCCTCTTGGATCTATCATGATCGGCCTAGTTAGTTTCAAAACTAAATCACCCTCCTTAACTTTCCTAGGCTTGATCTTCTTGTTGTAAGCCCGACCTATTCTCTTTTGGTATAATTGAGTGTGATACTTAGCTTTTAGCCTCCTTTCATCTAACAAGGTCAACTGAGCTAGCCGACTCTCCACCCACTGATATTCAGGAATCTTGGACTCCAACAGTACTCTCAACGATTGGATCTCGACTTCTACTGGTAGCACCGCCTCACATCTGTAGACCAAGGAATAAGAAGTAGCTCCAGTCAAAGTTCGGGCTGTGGTCCTATATCCCTACAAAGCAAATTGTAGGTAATAGGCCCAATCTTTGTAATTTTCCAGCGTTTTAGCCAAAATCCTCTTCACATTCTTGTTCGCTGCTTCTACTGCTCCATTTGCTTGAGGTCGATACGGGGATGACCTGTGATGCTCAATTTTATACTCTTTTAGCAAAACAGTTGTTTCTGCTTGAAACTGAACACCGTTGTCACTAACAATGTGATGTGGCAACCCATACCGGCAGATTATGTTCTTTTCAATGAACCTTGCCATCTGCTTTGATCCAACAGTGACGTACGATTCTGCCTCGACCCACTTAGAGAAGTAGTCGATTGCTACCATAATGTATCAATGATCGTTAGATGCTTTTGGCCTCACCTCTCCAATAATGTCGATTCTCCATATTGTAAATGGCCACGGAGAAGTTAACCCCTGAAGTTCCATTGAAGGTAGATGACTGACATCACCATATGCTTGGCAGTTGTGACATTTTCTCACAAATTTCACACAATCTGCCTCCATTGTTAACCAAAAATAGTCTTGATGTGCTATCTTCTTAGCTAAAACCATCTCGTTCATATGCGGGCCACATACCCCTTCATGGATTTCCTCCATAAGCTTATGAGCTTCATCCTTGTCAACACACCTCAAATGTACTCCTGTTGGTGCTCTTTTATACAACATTCCATTGTGGCTGATGAATTGTCGAGACAACATCCTGAGAGATATTCTTTCTTTCCTATCAGTATCTTCGGGAAACTGCCTCGTCTCTAAGTATCATTGTAAATTATAAAACCATGGTCTCTCTGTAGAGTCAACCAGTATCACCTTTATCTCTTCATAACAGGGGATTCGGGATTTTATCAAAATAAGAGGTTTGACCTTTGTCTGCTCTCCTCCTTCCAAAGTTGACGCTAAAGTAGCCAAAGCATTCGCCATCTGATTCTCCTCTCACGGCAAATGCATAAATTCGCACTGAGAAAAAGATAGCATGATAGCGCTTGCATAGTCCCAATACAGCTTGAGCTTATCTCCTCTCACTTCCCACTGATTGGAGATCTATTTCACCACTAGCATGGAATCTCCATACACCATAATCTCTTCTGCCCCCACGCTTCTGAGTGCTTCCAAACCATAGATGCAGGCTTCGTACTTAGCTTGATTATTGGTAGCTTTGAATTCTAATCTTTTCGCCATCGGGATCATTTCTCCTTCTGGTGAGATCAGAATTACATCGACACCAGCTCCCTTACTGTTGACAGCTCCATCAAAGTACATTGTCCATGTTTGGATTTCTATTACACCCAGATGCTCATCTGGAAACTCCAATTCCCATTCTTGTTCATCATTGACTGGATTCTGAGCCAAGAAGTCCGCTACTGCTCTTCCTTTTATCACCTTCTTTGCTACATAGTCAATGTCGAACTCGGTAAGCAAAACTAGCCAACGAGCTAATTTCCCTGTTAGGGATGGAGTTTGTTGAAGATATCTCAGAGGATCATGCTTGGAGACTGCTTGAATCCTATAAGACTGGAAGTAGTGCCGAAGCTTCTTCGTTGCCCATATCACGGCTAAACATGTCTTCTCCATGAGACTATAGTCAGACTCATAGGGAAGAAGTTTCTTACTCAAATAGTAAACCGTGTGCTCAACCTTTTCACTACCTTCCTGGGCCAACATTGCTCCCAATGCCTCTTTCTCGATTGCTAGATAAAGGGTCAATAGTTTGCCTGGCCTCTGCGCTTGTAGAACTGGAGGATTCATGAAATAATTCTTGATAGTTTCAAATCCTTACTGACACTTTTCATCCCAGATGATCGGCTGATTTTTCTTTAAAAGCTTGAAGATCGGCTCACAGATTGTAGTCAGTTTGGCGATGAACCTACTGATGTATTGTAATCGCCCGATGAATCCTTTGACTTCTCTCTCAGTCTTTGGTGCAGGCATTTCCCTGATTGTTTTGACTTTGTCAGGATCCACCTCTATTCCCTTCTGACTGACGATGTGCCCTAATAACTTTCCAGAAGTCACTCCGAAAACACATTTCTTTGGATTCATCCGGAGGTTATATTTTTCAGCTCTGGCTAGAAACTTATTAAGAGCCTCAAAATGTCCTTCTCGCATTGGAGACTTCACCATCATATCGTCTACGTACACTTCGATCTCTTTATGGATCATGTCATGGAACAGAGTAGTAGCCATCCTCTGATAGGTAGCTCCTGCATTCTTTAATCCGAATGGCATGACTGTACAATAATAAACAACCCATTCAGTGGTGAATGAAGTTTTTAGCTTGTCAATTACCGCCATCATGATCTGATTATATCCAGAGAAGCCATCCATAAAAGAATACATGGCACTGGATGCCGCAGTATCAACTAGAGTGTCTATATGTGGCAAGGGAAAATCATCTTTAGGACATGCTTTGTACAAATCTCTATAATCAACGCACATCCTGACCCTTCCATCTTTCTTCGGAACTGGCACAATGTTCGCTAACCACTGGGTGTCATCTACTACTTCCAAGAATTTCACCTTCAACTGCTTTTCCACCTCTTCTTTGATCAAGAGAGCCCATTCTGGCCTCAATCACCTCTTCTTTTGTTTTATTGGTGTGATGTGAGGATATATGAGAATCGCATGCTCTGTAATTTCTCTGTCAATCCTGGGCATGTCCTCATAACCCCAAGCAAATACTTTCTGTCTTCTTTTAATTATTTCTTTTATTTTCTCTCTCTCATCAGGAGTTAAATCAGAAGCAAGAAGTATATTCTTTGGATTATCACATGTGCCTAAATTAAATGATTCAGTTTGCACTGAATTAATGTCAAACATATGCATAAAATGGTCATCACACACAGTATAACCATTAGGTAAAACATCACACAAATAAGCAAACTCAGAGTTCATTGCATTAACTTTGGAAAAGAAAAGGTCATCATCAAGGTTAAACATGTTATCTAGAGAGACATCAAGATCATCGTAGAAAACATCTACAATGGAGTCAAAAACAAAAGACTCAAAATTAAGTTCTTCCATTTGGTCCGCAGTGGCTTTCAACTCCATCGCAGAGATGCCCTCTTCAAGCTTGGGAAACAGCACTAACTCCTCCACTATTGGCTCTTTCTCAGCAGCTTCACTGGTTCTATCCAACTCTTCTACAAAGATCTCAAAACCAGGAATTATCTTATCAGCAATCATTAGTGGTTCAGGAGCTCCACAGTATGGATCGTAGGTGCCTTCCTTCAGAAAGGTTTCCCACAATGGTTTGATCACCTATTTAGCTTTGGACTTGTTCCTCCCTTTCTGCTTTCTCTCAGGCTTAGCTCCAGCCTTACTTGTTTCTGCTGGTTCACTGGTCTTGGGATATCCTATCCCATGCTTTAGAAACACTGGTGTGGTCTCAACAAAACCAGGCGGACCTTGCTGATCCTTTCCCAATCCTATTCTGGGTATAATGCTTTGATTCTTTATCATTCTCATGATTTTAGCACTAAGCTCATCTTCATATATCACACAGACTTTGAAACTCGGACTCAATGGGACCTCTTGGGGAGCCATCTTCAGTGCAGTAACTGCAGCTTCAGTCTCAGCTGAGATTGTAACCACCTTTCCCTCATGTGGGAATTTAATTTTTTAATGGACAATAGATCGCACACCTCCCAACGGATGAAACCAAGGCCTTCCCAAAAGGATAGCAAAGGTGACAGGAATATCAATCACATGAAGATTGACCCAAACCTCTAATGGTCCTGTCATCACTAGTGCTCTAAAAGTCCCCTCAATAGGTCTTTTAGTGTCATCATAAGCCTTGATGATCACATCTGATGACTTCAAGTCAGCTACTGTAGGCCCCAACTTAGGCAATATTTTCAAAGGGCAGACATTGATGGCAGAGCTATTATCGACCATCACATAACATGTAAGCTTCCCTTTGACTTTAGCTTTAATGAGCAAGGGTTTGAGATGATCTCTCCCTTTCAGCGGCAAGTCATCTTCCGTAAACATCACAGTTCCTTGGGGACTCTCAGTTAATGAATCAACCAGTTGTTTAGGTGTGTGGGTTAAAGGGACCATCTTGTGGTCAAGAGCCATTACTAGCGCCTCCCGATGGGCTTTGGAGTGCATCAGCATCTCCCAAACACTAGAGAGAGTCTTCTCTACTCTCTTGGCTTCAACAAATTTCTCAGATTTCTCTGTCTTTTCTGATTCTTTAAGCTCTTCTTCTGACTCCTCTTTGGAATCCTCTTCCTTTGCTTGAGACTTATCAGACTCGGATGATTTCTTCTTTAACTTTCTAACTGATTGCACCTTCTTCTCTTCCTTACCTTTCCACAAATCAATCGCTTCCCCTTCTTTATCAAAGGAACTCCAGATGTCCAGGACATTCACTTTAACCTCCACAGGCTGCACTATTGGGTTCAAATTTTCTGGTTCGGGTTGTGGTGATGTGGGCGTGGTATTGACGAAAGAATTTAGGACTTGCTCCTCCGTCAAGCCGGTGTTTATAGCAAGAATAGATTGGTTAGGTGATGGCATGCTTCGATAGTTGGGCAATGGGTTGTTTCTTGTATTTGGCTTTTTGTTTTTAGGGTCAGTAATTTTTCATGCATCAATCAGGTCTTGGATTTCATGCTTCAGGCGAGTGCAATTATCGGTGTCATGGCTGATATTTTGATGGTATTTGCAATAGTACTTAGGGTCGTCATTTGGGAATGGAGGTCTTTTGGGTAAAGGCTGTAATAAGTTATTTTCGATAACCTTTTCTAGAACTTAAAAGAGATGTCTCCCGAGGTTAGAGAATCTTCTAGGTTGTTGGACCGCATTAATCTGAACATTGCTGCTTGATCCACCTCCATTGCTGGACCCTGATCCTTCTCTCCCTGAAGCTCTTCCACCGAAGGACTTTCGTTCCTGCGCTAGGTCAGATTCCTTCTGTACCCCGAATCTATACAACTCTTCAAAATTCCTGATTCCCAAATCTTTCAGCTTCTTAGAGAGCGGAAGTACACACCCCTCCATTGCTATCACAAGCTGGTCATTTTCTGAAGGTCGGTGTTTCATTTGTGAAAGCTTGGCTCTCCATCTAATAAGGAAATCAGCAAAAGGCTCATTGAATCTCTGTCTGATATTCTGTAAATCCCTCAATAAAAGCCTCTATCTGAATATTGAGACTGTATTGCTTAACAAATGCCCCACACAGTTCTTCCCAGTTAGCTTGGATTCTTGGTTCCAAAGAATAGTACCACCTAATAGGTGCTCCGTCGAGAGATAGGGAAAATTGTTGGACAATATGGGCTCTGTTCAGACTGGTTGTCCTCATATGGGCAGCATACTATTTAAGGTGCAAATGAGGGTCTTCCACACCAGTGAACTTTTTCATATCAGGGAACCTGAATTTTCTGGGCAGCGGATCATCATCTTCCCCCAATCGTAGATCCGAGTAGTTCATTGGAGCTTCAATGCCCTTCTCTTTCATCTGTAATTGCATTTGAGCCACTGACTTGACAAGATCCTTAGCCCAATCAGGTTTTTTTGGAATTTCCGGGGCATCTAATCTTGGTTGGATAACTGGCTCTGCTAGTAGAGTCTCTTGGTAGTCCTCAATTTCCCGCCTTCCCAAATTCTCAGCGTCCAGATCGAGAGGCTGTAGCGGAGGTTCGAATGCAGGTGTAGGAATAGGTGCAGGAGCAAGTGCAAGTGCAGGTGCAGGTGGCTCTTGCCTAGCTGAATTCATTTCAGTCATCATCTCTCGCATGATCGTTCTAGTCTGTTCAGCCATCTCTGCTTTAAACTGCTCTAAATCAAAACTCAGAGATACCGTATCTTTTGACATTTTGATTAACCGGCCGGTGCTGGAGCGAGTCCACGTGGATGATTGATTTAAATCTATGTCTGCAATCATTGTCAATTAGAAAAATACATAATATGTATGCATGATATGCAGACTCTTAAAAGAATAAATAAAGAAATAATCTATTTACATGTAGCTATCACAAAACACAAGGTAAAACTCTTCAAAACAAAACCTCTGCCCTTATTTCTTCCACACACGTATTCATAGTGAGTTTCTTATCCTAGGATTGTTGATCAGGTTTTAATTATCAACAGGGGATAACAAAACCGTCGTACGTAAAGAAAATCTCAAGACGAATCAAACAAGTAGCATTTCCTTTGAATAAAGCCAAAGTCTATTCTTAATGGGCCAAGTTTCGACCTTAGCAGTCTACTTTGTCAAAATCCATTTGAAATGGGTTAAGAATAGGCATGAAAGGCCAACTTTGACAAGGTTTACTCATATTAGGCTTGAATAGGCATGAGAGGCCCACTTGGATAAAATCCATTCGCAAATGGGCTTGGGCTTTATTTAAAGAATTCACTATATGGCACAATTCACATACATTTGGAAAAAACTTAGTGGAAATTTCTAAGCCATTACATGAGCTTGGTCAAGGGTGAATAAGCTA
>CATIWK010048241.1:0-31041 GCA_949634005.1 Mallotus japonicus | reverse complement strand
ATTTTTATGGTAAAAATATCATCTTTATCATTTTAATTAATTTATTTCTATACCTTTATTTATTTATATATTTATTGCTGTATTTTTATCTTTTTTATTGAATTTTTATAATTTTGTTGCTTTTATGTCTTTTAGGGGTAAAGTTGTCATTTTTATTATAAAATAGATATTTTTATGGTGGAAATGACATCCTTACCACTTTAATATTTTTAATTCTGCATTTATTATTTTTATCATATTAAATTGTGTTTTTATTATTTTTATTATTTTCTTGGATAAATTTATTATTCTTATCATAAAGTTTTCATCTTAATGGTGAAAATAATATTTTACAATCATTTTATTATTTCACTTGCATTGTTATTATTTTTATTGAATATTTATTATCCTTGTCATTTTATTGCTTTCTTTGATAAATTTATTATTTTCATCATAAAGGTAATATTTTTATGGTGGGAATAATATCTTTATCACTTTTATTATTTTATTTGCATCTTTTCCACTTTAATTTCTTTATATTTATTTCATTATAAAAAAATCTCTTTTTACATAATAAAAGTGATGACTTCACACTAAAGTACTCAAATTTCTAAAATCTTGCATCATGCATACATTAGCATTATTGTTTGCTTATGTGTTTAATTATTCCTTTATTTATTATACCAATTGTGAATGAATGGAATATATTAAATTGTCCTATATGTGATGTGTGTTTGTATGTGTATGGAAACTAACCTTTGTTTTGTAGGTTCATTAGAATAGGTTTATTGTATTTCCTTTTATTATTTTCCTTTTATTATTTTGATGTAATTAATATAATAGGCTTTTCCAAGGCAATATAATCCTTAATCCCAATTCCCCTAGTTGTTTTTATTTTTGATGTATTTATTAGAATACGCTTTTTCTTGGGTTGTAATCCTTAATCCCTTTCCCCATTTTTATTTTGCTTCTTTGCTTGCTTATTTTTATTATCTCTTGCATGCTTGTGTGCTACATGCTTACTTGCCTACATGATTACTTGCTTGGTTGTTGGATGCTTGCTTATTTATTTATTATGTGGTGTATGCTCGTCAATTCAACTATCCCGCACTTTATTTCCAATTTAGACTGACAAATGCTTGAACGCGGTAAAAATGCATCATAGAACCAAAACTAGGTGAAATAGTGAATAAATGAGCAACATGTATAATAAGAAACAGGATAAGTAACTCCTACGCCTTGAACCTGGATTCTCTAGTTATAGAAGTGGTTTTTCACTTCTTCCCGATTCAAGTCAGGTGGTGAATCCAATCTACGTGGCCTATTCAGGCAGACCCTCTAAACAAATAATAACAAATGGAAATCCAGTAGATAGTCGCCATTTAGCCTGTGTGCCCTGATGTTATAAGCTCATAAATCCTCGTGATCAGGATCCTGTACTGTACTGATCACAGGTTTTTGGCGACTTCACTGGGGACTACTGATTCGAGGGGTATGAATGAAAGACTGTTTCTTATTATGCATAACTTGTTTATTGACCTTCACAACAGCATAATTGCATATCATCACACTGACCACATGCACCTTGGTCCTTAAACCCTCGATAATACTGAATGACATTGCCACCATGATTCCACTTGAGTCACGAGGCGACGAAGATAGGTATTATCACCTTTAGTCTTTACTCGATCAAGAAAAGCTGTAGGGCTTAAAGTGATGCAGCCCGGCTCTTAAGTCCAAAATGGGGTACAATTTTTCTCGACTAGGTAAATAATGCTAGACTATCTGACCGGAGTCCGTAACCCTAGTCATATGGGGGCATTCTCGCTAAAGGAGCCTAAGCCGTAAGCCCGAAAAAGCTCATATAGATGAACCAGGAGAAATCTCCCCTAGAGTACCTAGCTCTTGCATGCTATCCTTGTCTTGATGATGTCTGTTAGACCTGATATTCACAAATGACATGACATCTCTAGTGTCTGCCACCATTTGCTGTCATTATTTCAGCCTTCATAGACTATCCACGCTTAGGCTCATATGATCCTCGTTTACTTTGTGTAAGCTCGATACACAAGGAATGACAGAATCATACACCTCAGTTTGGATAGTCCGTAAGGGCTGACAAATAGTGACATCTTTTGATGATGGAACCTATAGAAGTCGTCCATTTGTCCTTATCAGATCAAGTGGATGAATCAAGAATTTAACTAGATTGTGGACACTCATGCCGAGAGAATCAAATTGTAAACTATCGAACAAAACCTTCATGTCTCCCGGTAAACAGACCTAATGTCTATGAAAGGGATATGAACTTGGATCCCTTTTATTGACTATAGTCCGTACACTCACGGGTGCGTGCGAGCTATAGGCACCATTTGAGACCCAACAATTGGGCCTTTTGTTGACATTATGTAGTTACCTTGAGTACATTTGGGTATTGTTCCCTATTTTACCTTTTGAGTCTGATCATCATAAATGGAAACAACCTAGTCCAAGAGCAGAACCATAGTCCCCCGATGGCTATGATTCGAAAACCCACCTAGGACAGAATTCTCTACAGCGTAGAGAAATAAGGTTAGAAGGAGAGACTGTTTGTGTTTGGTTTGTTCATTTTGCAGGTTTTACATTAACCATGTTTGTTCATTTTGTTTTTCCTTTCTTTTTCCCATGCATACATACATACATCTAGGGGGCATTTTATCATGAACTAATCCACGATTTTCTTGCAGCCATCTTGCACTATTACATTAGTAGGATTATAACTGTCACGCCATGCATACACGCTAACCCTTCTTTTTTGTAGAATTCATCACATCACGCATGCATGCATCATCCCTCTCATCATCCTAACATGAATACTTGTGCAGAACATGGTTCCTCGAAAGTCTCACAAGCTCAAAGCTACTACGAGTACCAGCACTAATCCTGTTACTTCTATGATTAGTCAGGATCAAGAGATAATGGCTGAACAGTTTGGGGAATAAAGCATCAGTGATCTACTGAAAGAGCATATGAAATAATTTGTGGCTAATGGTGGTTTGACTGACATCCTCTGGGTTGAAATCAGGGCTATCCTTAAGACTGAAGTAATGGATACCTTTGAACAAACTCCAGATGCCGAGGATGAGGTAATTCTTTTAAAAGGCAATGGCAAGGGGGCACCTGGTACTCCTAATTCTGAGATGAATAAGATTCAAAAAGACGTGGGCACACCTCGAGATATCAAAAGCAATTATGAACTTTCTCAAGAAAGGTTTTTCCAGCCCTCTCCCAAGTCAACTAGTGCAACTGAATCTGAATTGGCAATGAAGATCCAAGAATTGGCTAACAAGATCACCTAGGTTGAAGGCCTAGTGAAGGAAAATGCCGACACCCTGATCAAAGGCTTTAATCAACTCTCTGTACTCATGAATAGGACCTTGCAAGACCACTCCAATCAATCCTACTGTCCTCAGTTTGACAAAACCAATGATCAGAAAGTGGATAACTAGAGTATAGAAGGTTATGGTCCATTGCACCCAGAGCTCCCTATTCAGGAATTTATCAAGCAGTGTAGGTACAACACACAACCTGATGTCACGAGGCGTGACTTAGAAACCACCAGGCAGAAAAATGGTAAGAGTTTCTCAGACTACATTGCTCAATAGAGAGGGAAAGCTGCCTTGATGAGGGATAGACCTCTAGAGCATGAACAGATAAAGATGGTAACCAAAGGAGCTCTACCTCATTTCTATAAACATATGCTATTTTCCCACTTCCCTACCTACAAAGCACTTCACCAAGCCGACATCAGAATTGAAAATGAGGAAATTTTTCAACCTAAAAACCCGCACCAGAAACCAACTCAGCCTAGCCAAAATACCCGTCCCGCTGAAACACACCTAACTGACAATGCCTTGAGAAACCGTAAATACTCAAACGTTAGCCTGCCTTTATCCCAATTCTTCCAAAGGCTTTAGCAAAAAGGCCTCCTCAAACCCCTTGAACCAAGACCTCTGCCTAACCCTTTGCCAACATGTATCAACCCCAATCTCTATTGTCGCTTCCACCAAATGCCTAGTCACACAACTGATGACTGTTACATCCTAAAAGACAGAATCCAAGGCCTTATAGACTTTGGAAATATCAAAGACCCTGAAAAGCAGCTTAATGTCATAACCAACCCTTTACCCAACTACCGAGACATGTCTGCATCCTATGCCATCTCTTCAGGGCTTCTTGAGGCTTTCGCAAAAAATTTTATCCAAGCTGTTCCCAAGAGAGAAAAAGGAGAAAAAGGACCCTTGATGGTAACAGAAAAAGGTTTATTGAGCCCTAATTATGATTCGAGTGGTGATGAAATGGACTCCTCTACTTGTGAACATGTGCTTGAATCCAAGGACAAGGATTAAAAAGAACTAGAGAAGAAGAAGGAAATCTGGGATCAATTGAAGCAACCCTCTGGTAAGCTTGACCTCAAGACGGAGCCGCTAGCTACACTGCTACCCTCGCCAAAACCAGCATAGATGATATCCCGCTCAATGATAAATCTATCTCCAATGGTGTTTGTATTACTGATCCATTCAAGTCTTTTGATGTATCGAACTCTAAATTAAATACAGTGATGTTTGCTTACTTACGTGATTCATCTTATGATAATGATGAGCATTTCATTGAACCTTACATGAGCATCTTTAACATTCATTCCATTAATGCTGAATCATTTAACATGAGCATGGAGGAAAAATCCCGCATGTTGTGTATTCCAAAAGATGTTACCCCTAGAACAATGACATAATGAAGAATGAAACATGATAAAAAAAATATAATAAAATAAAAGAACTCGGAGAGGCTAATTAAGGATAGGGGTACCATTGTTTTGAAATATTCAACATGCAACCATGCCTATAATAAATGGTACTCAGTATAAATGAGAAGAATTGTTAAAATTGCCCATGCTGAGAAGTAAATGCCTGAATCGATATCTATCACAAAGGAAAAATTTACATCTTAGAGTTCATATCTTTCTGTGATGTAATTGCATTAATTTCTATTGTAAAATTTTTCCATCTCGTTGCACTTGTTATGGTGGCATGGCAAGCAAACGAAGAGACAGACAGAGAAAAGCACAAAAAAATCAGAAAGCATCAGAAGGCCTCATACAAGCTTTTCAGTTAACTACATCTCAGAAGTATATAAAATTTTCCATCAGTACAGTCAGAAAACAATACAGGACAAGGAAATCAAGACTTAGCCCCATCCTCGCCATCGACATCATCATCGTCATCGCCAATATCTGGAGATCCTCTGTAGCTAGGTCCAGCATCATGCATCCTCAGCCCCTCCTGCTCAGTCCGCAGTCTTTGGATCTCACCCTGATAATAGGTGCCCTCCTGCTAGCGTACTGACTCCTGATGACGGATGGTCTCATCTCGCTCCTGCAATAGTCTTGTATGCTCAAGCTGCATCATCATGACATATATGCATTAGCACACATGCATTCATAACATACACATACATATCATTACACAATTCAAATAGGAAATGAGTGAAAATGTAAAAGACTCACATGAGCCTCCATCGAGTAATGGATGTAGTAACTCATCAAGCCTGAAGCGCACTGGTACCAGTACGTGGCTGTATCCCGGGAAACTTACAAATAGAATAGTCAGCAAACAGTAAACCTAAAATGTCAAAGCAGCAAAGATAGACAGAAACTTACATGGGTAGCATCCCTAGGGATGAAGCCCACGGGCTCAGTAGACGCATGAACCACCTAGACCACCACCTCGCCATAGAGGTTAGGCACCCGAACCACGGGAAGTAGTGGCAATGCAGCTACCCCTGAGATCATCTGAACAGTACTAACGGGGGCATCAACAATAACTTCAGCATTGCCTAAAGTCTTAGTGGCACTCCTGGCATGAGACCTCTTCGAATGAGGCTGTCAAACACAAGCAAGAGCAGTCAGAATGAGAAACAATCAGTACAAACACACAAAAAGGGACACAAGGCATATTCGGGGGGTAGAAGAAGAAGAAGAAATACCTGTAGTTGCAGCAGGTGGAGCAACCACAAATTTCCTCGCAGTACCATCAATCAGGCGAGGAACAAGACTCTCACAATACGAGACACTGTCTAGCTCCAGGTACAACTGATGGTCAATCCCAACCAATGCCTCATCAAGAGTAGGGCCCACCATGTCCTTCCCCCAAAACATGTCAAGAGGAGAAGGATGAGGGACACGATGGCCAGTGGATCCCAAGAACCATGCTCACCGAGGTACCAGGCACGATCAACAGGTGTCACAAACAATATCCGCTTGCTTGTGATCTCGACGGCCCCAATCATCACTCTTGAGAAAGCCGTGGGATAGTCTTCCCACCTCCATCAAAGATATATCTACAACCAGGAACAATTGTCAGAAAACGGAACATAGAACTTTGAGAATAAGAAAAAAGAGAAATCATCGACCTGGTTAAATGTTAACTCAGTGAGAGCAGCAAGGGTCACCTCCAAAGTTTGTACAGAGCCCCTCCAAGGCTGAGTAGTCCAGATAGGGAAATGAGGGAACCCCTCATGCATCTCGGCAATGACAAGAGGAGCCAACACACGGAACTCGATGGCCTAAATCTGCAGAAAAGAATATATTAGAAACATTGTACTTAGACAAAAGGAAAGAGAACATCAAATTATTTAAAGCAACACACATAAACCATCAGCGGTATACTACACATCCAGGAACAATCTTTGCATGCGCCATCCAGGCCATGGATGAGGTAGCCATAGGCAGCAGAACCCCAATCATAACCTCGCAGAGCATCGAGGTCCTGTAACAGAGGAAGTAACTAAGAGCCACCAGTGCAAGACGTATTAGGAAACACTATCGTGCTCATCAGATAAAAGATAAAGCACCAGGCATGTCTCTCAATACCGATGGCTCTATCTCCAGTAGCATCATTGCAGGCCCGCCAAAGCCAATCATATGAAATCAGACTATCCCGACCAACTCTAAACTCAGTGGGGCAACTTAGCAAATCACGACACAGCCCCACAGAGTCCTCTAGGATGTCAAAAGGGATCCGCTAACCAGAAAAAATAAGCCCCGTGATAGCAGCAAAGTCGAGGGGCGTGATAGTCATCTCCCCGAACTAGAAGTGGAAGGTGTGTGTACAATCTGACCACCTCTCCACCAAAGCAGTCATCGCCGCTTGATGACTTCTCAGCTTCTCCGGTCCTTCTAATAGACCATCTAGGAGGCCATCGAAGCCGAGACCATGCACCTGGTCTCGTACCTCCACGGAAAACTCCCAGTAGAGCTGCTTAGCTCCAGTGAAGCTACCAGGTAGTACCATATGTTTCACCGGGCTCTAAAAGGGAAGTCAGTAAAATATAAATTCTGACTGAGAAATTTTTTTTACTCAAATCCACACTAACTACTGTTTATTTGTTAATTGTAGGTAAACGGAATCGTACAATTAGGATGGGAAACAAAGAAAACAAGTCCTAATATGCAGCCTAAGAGAAACAAGGTTATAGTAAAACACATCTTCAAAGGGAGCTAATCCTAGCAAGGAAGGATACAACATCAAAAAAATAATAATAATAAGTCCGAGGTACTAACCTGCTGACGATGAAGCACCCAGACATGCTCCCTTAGATTTGAGATGAGAGGAATCTCATGCCCTCTTGTCACTCCGTACCGCGTGCAATGAGCCGACACTGGCTTCTGACGTGCTGCACCACCCGCAGCCTGACTTGCCTGATCAACTCTTAACTCCTCCAAAGAAATGTCGATGTCCGTGACATCCATAAAATCATCTCCACCACCTTGCATGGGTTTTGTAGTGAGAAACCCTAAAGTCCAGAAAACCTAAAGGAGAAGAGAGAGAAAGAAAGTTAAAAAGTGAAGAAAAAGACAAAATTGAAGCCTTTTATAGGCCCTTTGACTCTGTGGGTCATTTGACCCACACTCGTGGGTCATTGGTCCACCTGCGTGGGATGGGTACACCGAAGCTCACTAAAGCTCCCAAAATGCACATTCCAACACCCCAAAGCTCTAAGAAGGTTCCAGGGACACTCCGGAGGCTCGAACAAAGACCCGAGACATGCATGAAGACCAAGAATTCATAGCAAAAGTTAGAAATGCCCAAAAAAAACTAAAAATTCAGGGAAGTTATCAATAACTTTTTTTCACTCTTTTTTTCACATAAACTCATACATTCATGCATTCATACATACACTTTCATTCCAAACATCGTTTTCTAATGCTCTCGGAGGTGCACTTACACTGGAGAAGGGGCGCGTGACAAGGACAGACCCGTCAACCTGGACAGCGACCGTCTCGCTTTGATGAGATTTTTAAAGTTTCCCAACTTTGATCAGCAGGTCCGATGTGTGCTTGCATGTGTATGGAAACTAACCTTTGTTTTGTAGGTTCATTAGAATAGGTTTATTTTATTTCCTTTTATTATTTTGATGTAATTAATAGGATAGGCTTTTCCAAGGCAATGTAATCCTTAATCCCAATTCCCCCATTTATTTTTATTTTTTATGTATTTATTAGAATAGGCTTTTCCTTGGGTTGTAATCCTTAATCCCTTTCCCCATTTTTATTTTGCTTATTTGCTTGCTTATTTTTATTATCTCTTGCATGCTTGTGTGCTACATGCTTACTTGCCTACATGATTACTTGCTTGGTTGGTGGATGCTTGCTTATTTATTTATTGTATAGTGTATGCTCGTCAATTCAACTATCTCGCACTTTATTTCCAATTTAAACTGACCAATGCTTGAATGTGGTAAAAATGCATCATAGAACTAAAATTAGGTGAAGTAGTGAATAAATAAGCAACATGTATAATAAGAAACTGGATAAGTAACTCCTACCCCCTGAACCCGAATTCTCTAGTTGTGGAAGTGGTTTTTCACTTCTTCCCAATTCAAGTCGGGGGGCGACTCCAATCTACATGGCCTATTCAGGCAGACCCTCCAAACAAATAATAACAAATAGAAATCTAGTAGATAGTCGCCATTTAGCCTGTGTGCCTCGATGCTCTAAGCTCACAGATCCTCGTGATCGGGATCCTGTACTATATTGATCACAACTAGAAATACTTTTCTAGCACTGAAACTCTTTCAAACTGTGTTATGTTTGTCCTGGTCAGGAACTTATTCATTAATAACAAACTTAGATAGCATAGGATCTTATCTCAGTTTACTCCAGGCAATGAATCCCATCTTGGCTGAACACTCATCCCTACATTTAACCGACTAGAGCTACCACACACCATATACCCATGTGTGATTAACACAAATATGTAAGTAGTAATAAACCCTAACCACTTAGATCTGGATGACCATGTCACCTTAAGTCAATGGACTATATGCACCATTATGACCTATATTGTGATCGTTGACAATAAGTGAATAACCTTGCGATCACAAATCTAATGTCACTATTCAATCCACCCATCTCATGAGTATCCATATGTCTATTTTGATATCTCATATCTAGTAGCATGAGACTCATTACCTCCCACTATTCGTATCACATACTAATTAAGGAAAATAGATAAAAGTGATAGTCAAATTAATATTACCCAAATATTAATTTATGGACTAAGAACATTTTATAGCATATGTACTAAATAAATTTGTAACTCATATTATCAACTCTTAATAATAAATTTATTTAACATTATGCTAATGGATAAATATTCAATTAAATAAACACTTTAGATAATAGAATATTTGGGATAATTTACAATGTCAAAATATGTGATTGGCCTCTAGGGCATGCCACCTATGCTAATAGCAAGTCATTGCTCCATTGGAGAGCCTAGACCTAAATTTGGTTTAGAAGATTTTAGGGTCTTCAATTATTAAGGTCTCACTTTATACATTAGCTGCTTTCAATTATATATATCTCATACATACATAGGCATGGCATCTATTCATATATACATATCACATATGCATATAGCATGTTACAATATATATATACAACAAATATACATAGAACATGCAAAATGGATGCATAAATAAAGAGTGATCATGGGACTTTCCTAAGCCTATTCTAAGTCCTTGTCACCATCCTCATGGGTCTTGATCCATTCCACCAAAGGTTTGAATGGGTCACCATTTTGAACACTTCAAGCTCCAAGTCACAACCCTTGTGATTTACATTCAATCCTTGGCATACCAAGGCAAACATTACATCCTAACTCTATGTAATTAACATTTAATTACATACCAAAATAATAAAATTAATTATTATTATAAACTATAGGATGTAATCTAACTCCATGATCATTCCTTGCATGTATGATAAGTAAACATTTAATAAAACATAACTCTTGCATGTTATCATCAATTTGCAAAGTCATACAAAGTGTTAAAAATGTTGTCCATATGCTGACACACACTATGACACAGCCATGTCACAAGGTGTGTCACAATCTGCCCCAGGACAGAAGCAGACTTACCTTGAGATATGGCCATGTCCATGGCATGTCACTTGCTGCCCTAAACATAAAGACACATATCTTTTGCATACTAGGCCACAACACATGAAACCAACATCAATAATAATCACAATACTTACAATTATCATAAATTTTAGCATGTAAATCATGTGATTTTGGCTCTTATACCAATTAAAGGGATCGATTACATGCACTAGATTATGAGCGGAAGAGTGGTGTGAATATGAATTCAGTTAGGGTTAATTTTAAAAATTTTCCCTAACATGCAACCCTTGCATGAATCTAAGAATTCCAACCAAACCAAGATCACATCACATAAATTTACACAACTAAAATGCATGCAAAATGGACAACATTTAACAAGTCACAAACAACCAAAAACACATAGCAAGTCAAGACACCTACATCTAAGAGTTTAGTAACTCTTACTAACTCCAAATGTCGTTAGTACTTTCGATAAGCTTTTGAATTTAGTTTACAAGCTCCTAGCTCTCCAAGTGTGAAGCCTCTAGCTTGAAACACACTAGAAGTACCAAAATAACTTCAAGCCCTTGATGGAGCTTTACCCTCAAGCTCCTCCTTTGATGACCCCAAAACTTACTAGATCTCCTTCTTTGGCTTGAATGTTACAGGACTTCTTACCTCCAATGGATGCAGCCTTTGACTTGTACAACTCATGAACAATGGATGATGATTTAGGACTGATGTATGAAATATAATTATTGTATTTCACTCACACACTCACAACACTTAAAAAGAAAGAAGAAGAAAAAAACTCAACTCTTGAGCACTCACTCTTATTTTCTCTCTTAGTGTTTAGATGTCTCTCCAATGTAATTGGTAATTATTCTAACAAGCGTGTAAAGAACTTCCACTAAGTGTGTGTATATGTGAGAGACCAATTTGCATGTGTAGAGATTCTCCATTGACTCATGCTTGAGTGTTGGATAAGCCATGTCATGCATGTAGAGATTAACCACTTTTTCACTTTGAGTGTAAAATAACCAATCTCATGCTTGAAGAGATTGACCATTAACTAATGGTGCATGCTTATAACACCTTGCCATGGTGTCCACCATGCAATCACATTACATGGAAAGCATGTGCCTAGGTGGCCACCATGTCATATGCTTAGGTGGCACCTCCATTACAAAGTGGACTTAACTAGATGGGTTTATTTAACTCTTAAACGAGCCCATCTTTACAAGATCTACTAATTATACTTATAGGCTTTATTTAACACTTAAATAACGCATATCTCACTAATACACTTTTATAGTCAAGCCCATGCATCATCCATTAATCTACAAATATATGGCTCATCTCATGGCCCCATATCCAAACCAGTATTGGTGGCAAATATCAATTTGGCCCTTAAACTTAATATCACTTATTAAATTAATATTTAATTGTCCTAACCTTTGAATTAGATTTTGAGATATGCTAGATCCTTGCATAAGCATATACAATTCAATTAATTAATTAATTAAACTCTTTAATTAATAATTAATTACTGATTATCATTGTCGGTACAACTTTTGTATGTGTGACTTACTAGGTTCAAGTCTAAATGGCAATGGAAAATAATATTAACTCTTAATACTATAGGAAACTCTTTCCAAGATAAATGTGAAAGTCTCAAATTAATCACATTTAGTTCCCTTAAGTCGTGAGTGACCCTTAGCATAGATGTCACGACTACATAATTGGAAATGAATGTTATCCGCTGATTTATAAGAACCATTAAACATAATTACCATGCACTCAATGTCTCTTCATTACAAGATAAAACTCTAATTGCCTCAATCATATGACCTCATCTTCAGTTTAATTCTTGATAAAACATGACTTATACTAGAAACTCTTTCTAGCACCAAAAATCTTTTCGGTAAGTCAAGTTTGAGCTGGCCAAGTACTTATTCATTGAGAACAACTTAGATAGCATAAGATCTTTTCTTGGTTCACTTCAGGCAATGAATTCCATATATATATAACCAACTAGAGCCACCATAAGCCATATACCTATACGTGGCTAGCATATGTACGTAAGCGAAAACAAACTCTAACCAACCGTATGTGGATGACCATGTCACCTCAGGTCAAAGGACCATATGTGTAATTCCACAAGTGCCAAGAGGGGGGTGAATTGGCTTTTTCAACAATGTGGGTAATTTTCGTTTTTCTCACTTGAGTCACCAAAAACAGAATAATAGCTAAATAAAATGAAGTAGAAGATTGACAAAGACTTCAAGGATTTATAGAGGTTCAGCCCTCAAAGCCTACTCCTCTCCTCAACCACAAGTTGAGAGTTTAAATCCACTATCAATCTACTTCAATGGTGTAGATTAAACCTTTACAAACTTAAATAACCTACCCAAGTGTTTTCCCAAAGGCTTACACTCAAACCCACTTGCTAAGAACAATCCTCTTAGCTTACAAGTATTTAAAACCCTAACCCAACTCACTCAATCTCTCTATTGAGCTATTGAATAAAGGAAATAAACACTCACCAATCCTTGCTCAAGAACACTCTTGAGATAGATAACAATAACAAGAATTAAAAGATCAAAGCTTTGGTGGTTGAAGATTGGATTAAAGATTAATTGCTCAAGATTTGCTCTAAATGTGTTAGCTCAACTTCAATGAATATCTCCAGCTCATTTCTGAATTGTATTTATCTCTTCATAGAGGAAAAGAGCTGTTGGAGGTGCATTTAATGCAAATAGAGCCGTTTCAACCACTGAGAAAAAAGTCACCAGGTCGTTTGTCATGACTCATGACAAATCGTCATTGGTCATGACAGTCGGGGCGCCAAGAAAAAGTTTGAATTCGCGCGTTTTCATGATCAGGAAGCTGGTGGTGACACTAGTCATGAAACTTTCTGCCTCTTTTGAACTTGGCCGTCATTGCTCATGACAAATCCGTCATCACTCATGACAAGTGTGTCATGACCATTTTTGCTCATGACTCCGATGGTGACACTGGTCATGAAACTTTCGGTTTCTCTTTAATTTTTGCAACTTTGATCTTCTTATTTTTGCTCCAAAAAATTTTCCAATGATTGATAATTGTTTGTTATCACTTGTAATGAATATTTCCATATTCTTTGATCAAATTTGACTTTTGGATAATGACGGAAAATTCGTTCTTCAATTTTAGTCCGGTCATTGCTCATGATGAATCTGTCACCACTCATGACAGGTGTGCAGACTTGATAAAAACTAAAGAGCTGAATTTTTATTCCTTAACTAGGCATATTTGATTAACCTGAATATAAACACTAAGCCACAGGGATTAAATATAATTTTTACTTAATTAATTGTAACCATCAAAAATGGTTGTTTAACCCCTCAAGGTTCAACAGCACTAATAACTGTTAAATCAACTAGTAGGATTGTTCCTGTTTAAGTGAAGTTTCGAATTTAAATCATGATGTATATAGCCGTATTGAATTACACTACAAGAAAATAAGCCGCAAAAAGTTAAAATTCAGTCCCTAAAAGTCATTTGTGACTGGATTTTTTCGGTCGCATCCCATCCCAAAAGGCTCCGCCGCTAAAAGTCTTTTGCGATCTAAAAAAAGAGATTGGTCGCAAATGAATTTCTGCGAGAGGATATATAGTGGTCGCTAATAAAAAATAATAGCAACCATTTGGAAATCTAATTGTGACTGAGTTTAACTTCATTAGTTTTTTTATAATTTTATTTTATTTTTTTATTTCCAATTAATTAACATATTATTTATGTAATAAGTTTAAAATAAAATCATACATAAATAAACAACAATGCTGAAGAATATGTAAAATAAAAAAAAAATTATTTATAAATAATTGTATTACATCAATTCAAGTAACCAACAAGCTACTTAAAAAGACAATTATAATTTATAACTTGTGATTGATTCTTTTTTCGTGCTTGCTTTGCTTTGATCCTAATTTGAATATAGGAATAGATTGTTACATGCAACAATTCAGGGAATTGTAACAGTATTAACACTTAAAGCCAATGAAAATCAGTTGCATTCCCCCTTTAGTTGTATGGCTTTTCATGAATTGATGCATATTATTAATTATTAGCATAAAAAGAAGGGTTAATTACATTCACAGTATCTAAAATATAGACTATTTCTCATTAGACTATCCAAATTTGTTTTCGTCCCACAAAACTTTCCAAGTGTTCGAATAAATCCCACAAAAGTACTTCATCATAGAATCCGATCACCGGGAATGACATGGCAAGATGACGTATCCACTTTTTTTTATAAACTCAAAATGTCAACCAAAAAGTAATGGCCATATCAGTAAATTGTCAGCTGACATAGTAAAAAAAATTGTTAGAATTCATCATGCATTCCACGGTAGGTTATTATTGAATATTGACCCAGGAATTTAGACGGTATTTGATTCGATTTTTGATTAACTGAATAAATGATGGTAAATAAAAAAAAGAAATTAATAAAAACTTTGTAACCTGGTGGTAACGTATGCTCGTAAAATAACAAGCTTTTTACTTTGCTATAATTGCACAACTGATACAATTTAGTATTTGTATGAAGAAGAAAAAATGCAATAAAAACAAATACACTTACCACTTTGCTATAATTATACAATTGATGCCAACCTCCCACTAGTCTAGTGGTAGAGGCTTGGCATCACTTGTAAGAGAGGGAGGGTTCAAATTCCCCCACCCCCTCCCTCTCCAAAAAAAAAAAAAAAAAAAAAAAAGAAAACGATACACTTTAATTACATAATAATAATAATAATGTTTTTAAGTTGTTTTCAATTATAACCAAAAATTTTGCAACGCAGAAAAATAAATATTAAAACCAACCGAATTTGCTAGGTTAGGTTCAATTTTTTTAGTTCAATCGGTTTTTTCATATCTCTATTGGTACGTAGCAGTCTTGATTGACCTTTAGACAAGAATTTAAACGTTCAATCTTAACTATTTTCTTTTAAATGATGAATGGAGTCTATTGTCAGTCCTTCCCTGTTTTCTAAAAAAAAAAAAAGGAAGGAAAGGGCATGTAAAGTAGCGAGCAAATAAGAAAATATTTTTCATTTCCAAAAAATATATGATGTATTTTCTTCATATAGCTCATGTCCTGGCCTACTTTTTTGATGTAATGTAATGTTTTCGATATCTAATAACTATAAGAATTTTGACTAATTTAGAGTTTGAGATGCAATGTAAACAATGTGTTGTAGACTCATAAAATTAAATTTTTATACTCTAATTTTATACACCATTAAATAATTCAGAAGCAAAAAGATAATTTTACATGATCCGCAATATACTGTTTATATCGTAATATGTAATCTTAGCATCTATCATTTGGCCCAAATAATCTAGCGTTACTCTTGTTTCTGTATAACTACAGTATTATTCTAATACCAAATGGCCGTGTCCGAACAAACAATCGAACCACTAGGATTTGCCCATTCCACTGCGGACATATATTTGGGAACTGAAAATTGAGGTGTTGCTAAGACCGTGAGATTTCACTGCAATTGTAACACAAGTGGATGAGAACCATATTTTTGGGAACCAAGACCGCGACAAGATATAGTATCCTAAGTTAGATTTTTTTTTTTGAACAACTATCCTAAGTTAGATTGCGATGATGTTTTTTTCTATAAAACTACTATAGTTGATTTTACATGAAAGACAAAGAAAGATAAGAAAATTATGGCTGAAATTTCCTTATATATTTATATCATTGCCAAGATAGTTAACCAAATATGTAGCATTATTCTTGATTCTATATTACAACAGTTTTTTCTATAATATCAACTGTGTCTGAATTAACAATCCAACCGCTAGGATTTGCCCATTCCCTTGCGAACATATCTTTGGGAACCAAGATTGAAAAATGAGGCGTTGTTGCGACCATGGGATTGAACTGCAATTGCAACACGAGGGTTAGGTATTGAATTTTGTGCCAACCAGCACAGTAGTGCAAGATTAATTATCAGTATTACTATTACCATAAGAAGAAAAGCAGCAGAAGATATTCAACACAAGTGTTGATGAGCAGCTAGCTAAATATACATATACAATTCATTGCTAATTCCTTTTCAAAATGGCAACAACTCCAAACCAAATTTTCCTTGTGTCAGAAACCATTACCATTCCAAAATTGGGTGTTTTCCGTCCATCATTACTGAGACAATCTGCATTTTCTATGTTCAAATACAAATTGGCCAAGTCCTCTAGTTCCTTCACTAATATTAAGGCGCAGCTACAAGAATGACGTCCAAAAGTCAGCTTCCCCCCGTCCATATGGGGTGATACCTTTTGTTCCTTCTCCTTTAAACAATCGGTAAGCTTGCTATTAATTTACTACGTACTATATAATTAATGGGCGTCCTTGTGTTCTATTTTGGAAAGTGCATGTCATGCTCTATTAAAAATTTCTATCTTATTATCAATAACTGTTGGGATCAACTGACAGAAGGTTATTTCCGCTTAAGCGAGATCTAGGGTTCGAGTTCTAATATATGCAGCCAAGTTAAATTAGTTGTTGAGAGATTTTTACGGTCCTTATAATCCTGTCTGGGTCGAACCGGATCAGTCAGAGTCCAGTGAACTCAGGATACCGATAGTTCAAACAAAAAAAAAATTCTATCCTATTTTTATTGAATAGAAATTTTCCTATATGTAGGATAGATAACCACGTAAAAATTTATGTTCCAGGGTTTACATATACTCATAATTGTTGCTATAATTGTTCTAGGGTTTACGTATAGTAGATTCATCACATTCACATTTTTACAGGAATATGGATCGTACACCAAGCAGATCCAAGTGCTGAAAGAGAAGGTAAAGCAGAAGCATTAATGCCTACTACAAATGATCCCCTGGAATAAATTGATTTCATCAACTTGTTGAGCCGACTTGGTTTGTCATATCATTTCCAGAATGATATCGAGAAGCAACTAGATCTGAATTTTGATGCCCTCACTAGTCAAGTTATCACTCTTGATTGTGATTTATACACTGTGGCACTTGTGTTTCGAGTTTTAAGGCAAAATGGTTACAAGATCTCCTGTGGTGAGTGCCCGTTAACCCGCTATATGTAGCTCATTTACAGCATATTAGTCAAGATTAAGGATAATGATGGACGTTGTTACTTAATGACAAAAAAAAAAAAATTCTCAATTACAGTTCTGCCCCATTTGTTTAACAAAAACATCCATTTTAATTGAAAAATTAATTAAATTGATAAAATCTAAAAATTTAAAAGGAATTAGGTAAACCCGTTGTATCATGATTTAAACACCTGTAGCTTGTAGTTTATTTGTTTATTTATTTATATTTTATTTTTATAATTTTTAATATGAGACATAGGTATTATAGTAACATGGGGGGAATGGGGGCACTTGCCCCCCTGCCCATAAAATTTTTTTTAATATAGTATAAGTTTATTTTATTTTGCCCCCACTAAATTTTATATATATATATATATATATATATATTCTCAAAATAATATAATAAGTAAAATATTTTGTAGACCCTTAATGAATCCATAATAATAATTCAATAATCTATTATTATAAAATTTTCTCTTTTAAAAAGCCCAAATAATAAAACTTTTTCTTATTTTTTATTTTCACTATTTTTAAATTTCACTTTTAAAAATAATTTCACTTTTATTCTCTATACCTCACCTCTCATTTTCTTTTCTTTCTCCTGAATTAACTAACCACAACTTACCTCTTTCTCTTTGTATATTTTTCTTTAATTTGCTCATTAATTATTATGCACTAAGCAATTTGACAAGAGTAGTAATTTAGTATAGCATTCAATCATTCATCAATTAATTTTTTTTTGTTTTATTGCACATACTTAGTTTGCCCAATCTTAATATATGTTTTTTCCTTTAATTTGCTCATTATTATGCTAAAAACTAAATTTATAATAATTTTTTATACTTTGATAGTTGATATCTTTTATGTGATTTTGATTATATATATAATTATAGATAAATTCCTCAAAAGAAAAGTTTCCGTTGAAGAAAACTAAATTTGATATTTTTTTTTTGGGATGATTTTGATTATCTGTTTTGATTTTGATCATCTTTGATGTTATTTTTTAGGTATATTATTATTTTTTTAGTTTAAACTATTGTTAGTGTATTTAAGATATTATTTTGTTAGTTTATTTTTGTTAAGCATATATGTTCTCTTTGTATTTATCACTTAGTTATTTTCGTAAATCTCTTGTTGATTAGTGGCTATCCTATTGTAACAACCTGATACTCCTATACTTGTATTTAACAGTACTCTCACACGTGAAATACATTCATTCAAGATTCAATTCATTACTGGTGTATTATTGAGTTGGTATCAGAGCAAAAATGACAACCTCCTCTTTAACGTCATCTACTTCTTCCTCTTCTGTATCTAATGCAAACCTATCTGCACTTATTTCTCCAACCACAAACATTCAACATACTTTTTCCATCAAACTCACATCCAAGAACTACATTCCTTGGAAGTTGCAGTTCACACCACTTCTCAACTTTTATAATCTTCATGGATTCATCAATGGCACTGAAATAGAACCTTCAAAAGAAATTCTTGATTCGTCCACCAATAAGCTTGTAACAAATCCTGAATACTTAACTTGGTTCAATAAAGACCAACTTCTTTTCTCTTGGTTATTGTCATCCATCACTTAGGAGATCTACCCTCAACTCATTGGACTCAACTCTTCATCTGAAGTATGGAGAGCCCTTGCTGCTGCCTATGGCGTTGTCAGTTGTGCACAACGAACACAACTTCACATCGAATTACATAATCTTGCTAAGGATGATAAATCGGTTTCTAAATACCTCTATCAGGCCAAAGCCATTGCTGACTCTCTTACCTTAGCTGGACAAACTATTTCCACCTCCGAGTTTAATGCTATAATTTTTAAAAAATTGGGCGCTGAATACAATAGAATTATGGGTGCTCTTCAACAACGCACCGACAGTATTTCTTTTAATGAATTACATGGTCAATTGGTTGCCTATGAGTTATTGCTTCAGTCTTAACAACCCCAGCTGCCCTCTGCTCATTTTGTTCAGCGATCTTTTTCTTCCCCTAATCAGCTCAATTCTCGTTCCTTCAACAATCGCCAGGTTCAACGTGGGGGCAGGCGAGGTTTTTCCTCCACATCCTGTCAAATTTGCGATTTTTTGAACCACATCGCCCTGCATTGTCACCGACGGTTTGATGCTGCTCTCACTCCACGCACTCGGCCTGGTCAGAATTTCTTCTCTCGTCAGTATACTGCTCCTCGCTCATCATTTGAGCCTTCCAATGGCGCTGCTGCCAATTTAACTGAATTACCTGGTGCTGGCTTACTCCCTTCACCGAGGGCACTTCTCTCTTTGGACTGGTACCCAGATACGGGTGCCACTCACCATGTGACACCCGATCTGTCCTCTTTGCATATTTCTCAGCCTTATCAAGGTAAGAAGAAATTACTTGTTGGCAATGGTGCCGGCTTACCCATATCTCATGTTGGTACAAGTATCCTTCCCTCCTCATCCAAGAACATTATTCTCAAAAATGTGTTGCATGTCCCTTCTATAACCAAACCTCTTTTATCTGTTCATAAAGTCTGTACTGATAATCATTGTTCTTTTGAATTTGATTCTAACTCTTATCTTGTAAAGGATCAGGAAACGAAGAGGACACTGCTCCAGGGAATAAGTGAACTTGGTCTTTACAAAATTAAAGGCCTCTCTTCACTTCCAAAGGTTAAGAATGCTACTGCGTATTTTACCAGTCTCGAGGATTGGCATGCACGACTTGGACATCCCAATTATTCAACTGTTAGGCGTTTGATAAATCAGTTTAAATTACCTTGTTCTTCCAATAAAATTTCTTCTAATAAATGTTCTTCATGTTGTTTAGGCAAGTTACATCGAGTTCCTTTGTATTTAACCCATCATCGTAGTTCCAAACCTCTTTAATTGATTCACACCGATGTTTGGGGTCCTGCTCCATTATGCTCATCATCAGGATACAAATATTTTGTTATCTTCATTGACGATTTTTCTCTTTTTACATGGTTATATCCTATTAAATTTAAAAGTGATGTCTTTCAAGTATTTAAGCAATTTCAAAAATTAGTCGAAAATCAATTTGATTGCAAAATTAAAGCTGTAAATTCAGATTGGGGAGGAGAATATCGCACATTGCATAAATATTTTCAAGATACTGGTATCATGCATCGTATTACTTGTCCACATACCCACGAACAGAATGGCACAGCAGAACGAAAAATACGAAATATTGTTGACATTGGCATTGCTATTTTAGGTCACTGCAGTGCACCTTTTAAATATTGGGAATATGCTTTTGAGACATCTATTTTTCTTATTAATCGCATTCCCACAAGTTCTTTGTCCAACAAAATTCCTTACACTGTGTTATTTCAAAAAGATCCAGATTACTCCTTTCTTCGCATTTTTGGTTGTGCTATTTATCCCCTTCTGCGTCCTTACAACAAACACAAATTTGATTTTCGATCCAAACAATGTGTTTTCTTGGGTTATTCACCACATCATTTAGGGTATAGATGTCTTGACAAAGAAACTGGAAAAATTTATTTGGCCCGTCATGTTGAGTTTGATGAGAAATTATTTCCTTTTACTAAAATTACCGGTTCTAATTTGGATGCCATGTCTGTGCCGCCATCACCCTCTAGTTGGCTACAAATCACGCACCAACTTCCTTATCCTTCGAATTCCTCAGGTATGGTTTCCTCTTCTACTCCTATCTGTACTCCTCCCTTATCTTCACCACTTACCCACTCTCAACAAACCTCTGTCCAAGCCTTGGTTCCCTATTCCTCTCCATCTCCTACTCAAACATCCTCTCCACCTCAATCTCAATCACACATTTACAACCCGGACGGCATCCCATTATTTGTTGATTTGCATCCCTCTCAACCAGACTCCACTATTAACCAACCTCCCTCACGTAACCCTTCCCCACCTAAACGGACACATCCCATGCACCTTCGCACCTCTACCTTAACCCGCCATCCAACAGCACACTATATTGCACTACCTTCCCCCATTACTCCTCAACCTATTAAATCTACCTCCTTCGCACAAGCAACTAATCAACCTGCTTGGCGCAAAGCAATGGAACTCGAAATGTCGGCCTTACACAAAAACCATACTTGGGATCTTGTACCTCTTCCACCTAATGCCAATGTGGTTGTTAATTGATGGATATACAAGGTTAAACGGAAAGTCGATGGAAGTATTGACAGGTTGAAGGCTCGTTTAGTTTCACGTGGGTACACTCAAGAGTATGGCTTTGATTAAACTGAGACTTTCAGTCCAGTAGTAAAACCCCAAACCATTCGAACCGTGCTTTCTCTTGCAGTTTCACATGGTTGGAACCTTCGACAATTGGATGTTAGCAATGCGTTCCTTAATGGAGATTTATAGGAAACAGTGTTTATGGTTCAACCACAGGGGTTTGAGGATTCACAACATCCAAAATTTGTTTGCAAGCTAAATAAGTCTCTCTATGGACTTAAACAAGCACCACGTGATTGGTATCAAAAGCTTAGCTCCTTTCTCCTTTCCATTGGTTTTAAGGGTTCAAATGTTGATTCTTCTTTGTTTATCTATCGTCATGCACATCTAACATGTTTCCTTCTAGTGTTTGTTGATGATGTCATTCTCACAGGCAATAATCAACAACATCTTCAAGAATTAATTGATCGTTTGTCCAAGGCTTTCTCTCTTCGGGATTAGGCTCTTTACACTATTTCCTTGGAGTTTAAGTCCATTCCCGATCTGCGGGATTGATCTTATCTCAACACGCCTATATCTTGGACATTCTCAAATGTGCCGGCATGACTACCTCAAAGCCTTGTCCTACGCCAATGACAATCGGTCCCTCTCTTTTCAAACATGATGGCATTTCTTTATCCTCCGAGGATGCTACCAAGTATCACACCATATGTGGCAGCCTTCAATATGTGCTATTAACCCGGCCTGATATTACCTTTTCAGTCAATAAGTTGTGTCAGTTAATGCATCAACCCACTGATGTCCATTTCAAGGCTATGAAGTGAGTTTTGCGCTATCTCCAGGGTACTTCATCACAAGGTTTACTCATCACCAAAACACTTTCCAATCAGCTTACTGCCTTTAGTGATGCCGATTGGGCAGGTTGGCCTGATGACAGAAAGTCCACCGGTGGTTATCTTATTTTTTTGGGTCCCAATCTCATTGTATGGAACTCCAAGAAGCAACGAACTGTGGCTCGTTCATCCACTGAGTCTGAGTTTAAAGCTGTTGCTGATGTCAGTGTTGAGTTAAAATGGTTAAAATGTTTGTTATCTGATCTTGGAGTGCACCTTTCTTCCTCTCCACATATATGGTGTGATAACATTGGCGCGATGTTTTTGTCCTCTAATCCAGAGTTTCAAGCAAGAACCAGGCATGTCGAAGTAGATTTCCACTTTGTTCACCAACTAGTCATTAACAAGGAGCTCACGGTTTCCCCTCTCTCTTCCGCTGATCAGTTAGCTGACTTGCTAACTAAACCGCTTTCGACACAAGCTTTTCAGACCTTCAAGAGCAAGCTTCGGTTACTCTCTGTTCCACCATCAGCTTGAGGGGACGTGTTAAGCATATTTGTTCTCTTTGTATTTATCACTTACTTATTTTCGTAAATCTCTTGTTGATTAGTGGCTATCCTATTGTAACAACCTGATACTCCTATACTTGTATTTAACAGTACTCTCACACGTGAAATACATTCATTCAAGATTCAATTCATTACTGGTGTATTATTGAGTATTTTAAATGAAACATTTCTAATATATTAAAATGAAGTAAAGTTTGCCCCCCTAAAATTTTTTCTAGCTCCACCCCTGTAGAGTAATATATAGTTGGTAGCAACACACTATGCATGAGTGACATATATATATATATATATATATATATATGGGAACATGCAAAATTACGAAAAAGTCTTCATTCATTATTATATAAAACTTAGATAATTTTGTCATTTATTAATAAAAGTAAAATTAAATTTAATTAAAATATAATTTTAATTTAGTAGAAAGTCTATTTTCTATTTTAATTAGGTTAACTTCTATTTTATCTCTAATAAAAATTAAATTAACTAAAATATAATTCTAATTTAATTGAAAGTATGTTTTCTATTTTAATTACATTAACTTCTATTTTATCTCTAACAAAATTAAATTGAATTAAATTAATTAAAATGCAATTCTAATTTAATTGAAAGTATATTTTCTATTCTAATTAGGTTAATTTCTATTTTATCTCTAATAAAAATGAAATAAATGAACATATAATTCTAATTTAATTGAAAGTATGTTTCCTATTTTAATTATGTTAATTTCTATTTTATATCTAACAAAATTAAATTAATTAAAATTTTAATGATAATTTTGTTAAAAATATATTTTCTATTTTAATTAGGTCTACTTATATTTTATCTAATATAAATCAAATTAGATAACATAATTTAAAAAGTCTTATCATATTAAATTTAATAAGTTAATAATTAAAATCAAAATTAATAAATTTTATGAAAATAAGAAAAATATATAATTTGTTTTAAAAGTAGATATTTTTATAAAATTAAAAATTAATAAATAAAAATAGAGCATATAATTTGTTTGAAAGTATATTTGTAAGAAAAGTAGTATAATTATCATTTTTAGATGTTTTTATAACATTTAACAAAAAAGAGTTAAAATTAAATTAATTAATATTTATCATTAATTATTAGTTTAACTTAAAAAATTACATTAAATTAATTTTTGTGTAACTAAAAGTATTAATATTAAAAAGATAAAAAAAATAAAGTGTCATAACTCAAATAAAAAATTTACTAAATTGTAATAAATTATAAGTTTAATGAGTTTGTAATATTTAAATTTTAATATAAAGAAAATATAACTTATATTATTTTTAAATTTTTTATTAACAAATAACTAATGATTTTTTATTATTTTATGATTAATTATGACCATAATATTTTTTATATGAAATCAGTTCTAAGAAAAATTAATTATAAAAAATATTGAAGTAATATCATATGATTATTTAAATAAAAGATTTATAAAAATTGTAACGAATTATAACTAATATTAAATTATTAAATCAATAAATAATATTGTTATTATTTTTAAAACTTTTATTTAATAATAGTAATAATATAATGTTTAATTGTTTATTTACTATATATTAAGAGTCAAATAAATTTTTTGTTCATGTATGAAACACGTGATTGTTTATTAGATATATTAGTAAAGATTAAGGATTGATGATAATTACAATTAGTGTGGATTTGGACCGAGCAGAGGTGTTTAACAGGTTCAAGGGCAGTGATAATAAGTTCAAGCAAAGCATAACAAGTGACATCAAGGGCATGCTGAGTTTGTATGAAGCAGCCCATCTCGGCGTCCATGGAGAAGATATCCTAGACGAAGCTCTTGCTTTCGTGAGACCTTTTTTAGAGTCCTACCGAGACAGATCAGGCGCGAGTAATGCTTTAGGAAAGCATATAACCAACGCCTTGAAATACCCTTTGCATAAGGGCATGTCTAGACTAGAAGCTCGACAGTACATGTCTTTCTACGAAGCAGATCAGGAGTCCCCAGATGAGATCCTACTCAAATTTGCCAAGTTGGATTTCAATCGAGTGCAGCTGCTGCATCAACAAGAACTCAGCAACATATCAAAGTAATTAAGTAATTAATTAATTATACAATAGTGTAATACATATATAATCAATTTGATCTATATATATGCATCGCATGCAGTTGGTATAGTGATATAGACTTGGTTTCCAAGTTTCCCTATGCAAGAGACAGAATTGTAGAGATCTACTTCTGGATGATTGGATTATGCTTTGAACCAGAGTATGGTCGTTCCAGGAAAATTGGTACACAAATGCTGGCACTATTGTCAGTGGTGGATGATACATATGATGCATATGGTACATTCACAGAAGTCCAACTTTTTACGGATGCAATACAAAGGTATATACCGTTTCTATTAACTGATGCATCAATTTTAATAAACAAAATCAATTTTGTTCATAATTTTCATTGATTATGTATATACTATATAGCAAGCCATGAGTGCTAATGTCACCCAATTTCTTGATCTGGTGGGACACTTGTCTTGAACAGGTACCGGAGTACATGAGAGTCCTTTTTAAAGCTTTATTAGATCTTTTCGTTGAATTTGAAAATGAATTCAAAACGGAAGGTAGAAGCTCCATAGTCCCTTTTTTGAAGGATGAGGTATTGCGCTATAGCTAGTCAATTATAATTTATTTTATTTTATTATAATATGAAATAGTTTAACATATTCAAATATAATATATAAATTGTAAACAATACATATATAAATGATGTAAACATGATAAATTTAAATAAATAAAATATATTATCACTAGATTACAGTTGAAAAAGTAAAAATAAAATAAATACCTAAGTTATTAAAATCATAAAAATAAATTTAACAAAATTATATTTGAAACCTTAATTTTAGTTGAGTTCAAACAGAATATATAACAGAAAATTTTTAAAAAAATTAATACCTTAATGATAAATTAGACTTTTAATATTAACATATAATTAAGTTACATATCATATAGTAATTATTTCTTAAAATTTTTAATAAATAACCAATTCAATTTTATAAGTTACTTTTATATTATTTTAATTTATAATTAATCAGTCATTTATTGCTGTAAAGTAATTCTAATTCCAAATAATTAATTAATCACTCATTATTAATTATGTTTATTATTAATATACTCCCTCCATTCCATTCCAATTGTCATTTAAGAAAATAGAATTTGTTCCACTCCAAATGACGTTTTTAAATTACCAATAAAAAATAAACTCTTCTTTTTAATTTTACCTATATCTTGATTTTAGAGTAAGTATTAAGTTACTTTTGTATTGTTTAATTTGTAATCAATTAGGCATTGTTTTATTTTATAATTAATTAAGCATTTATTATTTCAATTAATTTTAATTCCATATAATTTTAGTCACTCATTATTTAATCAATTTTTAATTTTTAATTAATTGTCATTGCAATTTTATGAATTATTTTATATTATTGTAATGTTTACTTGATTGTAAATAAATTGTTATAAAAAAATAAGTTACAAATGATTTTAGAAATAGCACAGACAAACTAATCAATGAAATTAAGTCATGTAATTTAAAAAATTTTTAGCGTGCTTTATATGTATATATTAATTAGGATATTAAAAATTTTTAATACCTTTATAACTAATTGTACACTGATCATTGTAATTAATTTTGAATTTTAATTATTTGATACCTTTATCATTAATTAGACATTTATTATTGTAATTAATTATAATCTCATATAATTAATTGGTAACTTATTACCTAATCCTTTTTAATTAATTTTAATTAAAAAAAATCAATTTTATATGTTACCTTTATATTATTTCAATTAATTTGATTTATATATTTTATTATGAATCTTAAAAGTAAAATAATATTTTTTTTCTAAAAAATAATATACATTTAGAAGAAAATAAAGAAAATTAAAAAATTTAAATATTTCGATATATACTTAATTACCATCAAAATATTAAAAAATTACACTTTCTAATAATTTGTAATCATGTAAAAATATTTAATTCACAATTAAAGTTTATTTGATAAAGAAGAAGTCCAAATTCAAGATTGATATGTATGCTTTTATTATTAATATTATTATTATTAGAAATTAAATTGGATTAATTAAGCCAGGTTATTCGAATTATCAAAGCCTTGATGGTAGAGCGGCACTGGCTGAAAGATGGTAATGTCCCGTTGGCGGATGAATATCTGAACAAGACAGGATTTAGTACTAGTGGTGTACGTGTTGTCATTGCTGGAACATATGCAGGAATGCCACAAGTTAAAGGGACCGAAGCATTTGAATGGCTTGAAACTAATCCTAAGATTATGAAAGCTGCAGGAATAATATTTCGTTTCATGAATGACATTATGACTCACAAGGTTAGCCTTATATGAAGCTGGTTTAACTTCATATGTATGGTAATTATATAGTATAATTATTTCTGATATATGCATGAAGGAGGAGCAAAAAAGATGCGGGGGGCATGTTGCCTCTTCCATCGAATGCTATATGAAGCAATATGGTGTCTCAGAAGAGGAGGCCACTGAAGAGATAAAACAGACAGCAGCGAGAGCATGGAAAGATATTAATGAGGAGTGCTTGAGGCCTACTCCTCTTCCACTATCTCTGCTTATGCCTATTGTCAATTACAGTCGCATGTTGGGAGTTTATTACAGGTATACTGATGGTTACGGAAACCCCGAGTGTTTGAAAGATTACATCAATTCGATGTTCGTCGATCCTATTCCCGTTCCACCTTCCACGACAATTGATCACTTTGCTTAATTAGTTGTCAGCGTTGGCTGCAATGTAACATGATTATAAATGATAATAGTAAAGCTTTGGTGGTGTAATCTATTTAAGGAGCTTTTTCTGTTTTAATTTTGGTGGATGTATTATCAGCTGGAGCACTTTCATGTTCCTTTAAAAAAAACAAAAAAAAAATCAAAATCAAGAGGATTAAATGCAACTCAGCAGGCCCAGGCACAGAGACGGTAAAATTATAAACAAGCCCATGCCATAGTCAATGTTCTTTGTGCTGTAGACGGCAAGTGGAAGTCACTTCGAATACAAAAGAAAACAATAGAATTAGATTCCTTTCCTTTTCGTATTTGAGTTTATATTGATCCTTTTTCTTGTCCAAAAGAACAAAATGTCATTCTTTCCTCTCCGCACCGCAAGCATCTACGCAGTGGAGGAAGAATAATCAAACTTTTACATCAGAAAAGAATCAGTGGATGCACGACAAGATTAAAAGCTATACATAACAGCAACAAGAAGAAGAAGGACAAGGATATATTCAGGACATACATTATATATACATATTCATATTCAAAGCTGAGAACCCTCCAACAAATCAAAACAATATTTAGTAGTCTCAAGGAATTAAAATTTGAAACTCTGAGGAAGGTGAAGTTGCCATGAACAGGGGCAACAACAATTTCACACTCCCCCCTGGAGATGGAAGAGGTGGGCACCATCAGCATGGTTTTCGTAGCTATGCTCCTTATGACAACACCGACAGGAATTATACCTCATCAGCTCCCATATTTCCTGGCTTCTCTTCCTCTCACCCCACTCTTCAGGTTAGCCTCCTCTGCGTCTACCCCAAAATACCATACTTGGCCATGCGAATTCTACCTCGCAAAACAAATGCTTATACATAAAATACAGCTTTTATGAGACATTAGAGTTGCCTGTGTTGTTGTGTTGCATCAGGATAGACGTAGAGGTGCTTTTGATCCATGGCGAGCAACAGAGGAGACCATCGTAACAGAACCTTTCATGGGGTATCATATTTATTTCTTCTTCATCCCAATCGGGATTAGATTTTTTTTATATTTGTTGTAACAATTGCTTGCTCTGACCATAATGTTGCAGTTTTCCGGTGCAACGGCAGTCCCCTTTGCAACTTCTTCTCCTCAATGGCCTGGCAACAGAATCTGCTCCAAGGCTATTCGAGCAAAGGAATTTCCAGACCTCTACTTCCGCACAGGAAGAATCCAGATTGAGCCAAGATGAGCAAATGAAGGCAGTAAAGAAGCTGAAGAAAGAAATCTACAATCCTGTGTTAAAGAGGTTATCTAGTCGGCTGTGCCTGTACTATAGAGACCAAGCTGCAATTATTGCGAAGGACAGGGAAAGGGAGAAAGAAGAGGATGGGAAGAGGTGTGCGGTTTGCTTAGAAGATTTTGAGCCTAAAGAGATGGTGATGCTAACCCCATGTGACCACATGTTTCATGAGGAGTGTATTGTGCCATGGGTGAAGAGTCATGGCCAGTGCCCTGTTTGTAGGTTTTCGCTCTGCGACAGGACTACAGGAAGCAGGTCAGGATCCTTGAACAATAACAACATCCCAAATTTAGCACCCAACGATGATCAGCTTTCAGTGGATTTAATTGCAATCTTAAGGGCAATAGGAGCCATCTAAGGCTGTGCTTTTTCAGGATTCATTGTTATTAGCTTATACGGATCATGGCAATTTCATATTTATCCTGTAAGCCTAAGAAAGAAAAAGGAAGACAGCGAAATAAATGCTATAAAGATAATTGATCCAAAAATAGCAACCTTTGGTTTAATATTATGAATTTTTATGATCATTGAAATTTACAAGCTTGATTAGATTAGATATCTCCTACTAATTTCCTATGAGTCTCTTACATGGCCTCAATTAGGACCCCAGCAGCTCAAGTACATGACTTTCCTCAGAGACTCCTCTGATTGTTTTGCCTGCTCTTCTTTCAATTTCCTTGTAGCTTTGGAGAATGAAGAAGAAGAAGAAAGGTTCTTGGCCTGAGAGATTGACCTGACATGATTCTTGGCATGTTGGTGAAGTGACCTTATCGCATAATTCCATCTACAAAAGCCCTGGTCTTTCAATGCCTCTACAGCTCCAATGCTTGCAGCTACCATCCAAGCTTTGCTTGCTGAACTCATATTTTTGTTTCTTTTCTTGAAAATAAGGGATGTTTTGAAAAATAAGGAAGAAATCTGAAAGTGTATGATTTGAATTGATGAAGTTGATGATAATATATATATAGGGCAAAGAGGTCCGAAAGCGTCGGGGGGAAAACAAGTGGCTATAGCTCAAAGCTGGTGGTTTTAAGTAAGAGAAAGCCCATTGTATTTTGATGGTAGTTGGAGTTGAAGATTGGGATGACTTCATTGCTTTAATCCGAGCGATTAAATTAAATTAGAGAAGGCACGTGGGGTCAAGTAGTTCAATTTTAGCACGTTGAATCGCTAGCTAGAAGACAAGCCTCAATTCACTACTTCCAAATGTGCACACGGTTTTTGCTATATAATAATAAAGGAAATCCAGTTGACGCCCAAAGTATGGGAGGGTAAAACCAGCAGTTTCCTCGATTACTGGGGGAAGTCATGCCATGGGGGTGGGGCTGTGGCGGTCACTTCTCAAAACTCCACTGGGCGGCCGTCAACGGAATAAAGGCCAATTTGGCCCTCAACTTTTCATTTACGATCAATTTAGTCTGCTTTAAACCTTTTTTTTAGCACATAATTTATCATTTTTGGACCATTCAACTCCAATCGTTAGAGCAATGCATATTATTAATAAACTATTTTGTGATAGTGCATAAATGAAGACAAATTCTTGTCACAAAAACACATATTTCATTTTTATAAGTCAAATATAAAACATTTAAAATATATAGGGATAAAGTTCATTTATGCCCCTAATGTTTTGTCCGAAGTTCAGATAAACCCCCCATTTTTTTTTTGGCTCAAATAAGTTAGGGTTTAATGAAAAACAACTTTTTTGGCCCCTCTTGACAGACGGAGGTTATCTCCGTTAAACAACTATGACATGGCAATGAAATTTGGCAAACCCACTGACACCACACAAGCAAACAATTGTTATTTTCCCTTTAAAAAAAATCTCAGCTATTTTCCCTTAAA
>CATIWK010048228.1:0-26921 GCA_949634005.1 Mallotus japonicus | reverse complement strand
AATCACCACCTGTACCATCCAGCATTAACATTAATACCACCACCTTAACACCATCACCATTGGCACTACTCAGAGATACGAGTTTCAGATCCGATTAGGGAAGATGTCTTTAGTTTTCAAATTTCCCGACGAAGTGGATTCTTGGAAGAGGTTCGATTAAAAAAATTACGATTTTAGAGATTTTGTCAAGCAGATTGGTTCTACGACTGTATTAGACGGTCTTAAAGTGGAAGTTCCTTTTGATTTATGGGTTGGTGGTCAGGACCAGCTCTCCTTGTCCTTACCGGTAATCCAGATTGCTTTCTTTAAAAAAAGTTGTAATCTTTAATTTGATATATATGTTAATTATATGGATATGAATCTGTTTGATGAAATGTAAGAACAAGTGATGTTATTTGTTTTTTGTTCAGCTGAATGCTTCACATAACAGCTTGAAATGAGTATTAGTGGGTGAGGGCATTACAGTACTAGTAAGAGAAGCTAAACAACTTTTTATTTTTCAAACCTTTAACAATAGTTTCTCTGTTAATGGGAGTTTTGAGCTTAACAATGGGAAAGCTGGTTATTGTTCAATTTGGCATCATTTGTGTATGCCATTACTACCTATACATGTTATTGGTTTTGTATTACTGAATGGCTACAAGAGTAGGAATATGGATGTGCTCGTTGAAACAAGGTTGTTATCTGAAGGCACAATTAAGTTGCTACCTGAAAAATGATATAATAATAATGTGCACAAGAACCAGGCTCGACTCAATCATTCCTTGAGTTTGAAGATAGGCAGGCTAGGAAAATCAGCGAGGATCTTGCTTGGCATCACAATGGAGCAAACTTGGTCATCAGGTTTTCTTAGATCGAATGTGAAAGCTGCAACTGTCTTGAGGTTTCAGTTGGAGTTGGAGAGTAATGTGACTCATCATGGTGCTTTGGAAGACTGGTGAATAAGGCCTAGTGTTGAACGGGTTTGGTTTGATGTGATGGCAAGAGTTGACGATGATAAACTGAAACCTGTAATACCAATACTCACTGCTTGATTTGGAAGGAGGATCAGTGGCATCCCCAAAGGCAGAGCTGTCAGGCCAATGCATCAAATAAAGATCCAAATAGGAAACTCCGAGATTCTTTAAGGAAACCCTGACATAATTCTCAATCTTATTAAGGGAGTTCATAGTACAGTAGAGCTTAGAATTCAAGAAAACACCTTCCCTTTTGATTGACCCTTTGAAAGCTTCTCCAAGAGCTTCCCCAACCTCAATCTCATTCCTATAAAGATGGGCACAGTCTATGTGACGATAACCAACAGATAATGCAGTTTTGACAGCCTCGACACAAAGGTCCCCACCACTCTGCCATGCTCCCCATCTAATGGCAAGAATTTTGGCACCCATGTTCAAGACAAATTAACTTCCCTGCACTCCTCCCTTTCTCTTCATATTCTTGATTTTTAGATCAATCTAAATCTAAACTCAAGCCAGGAGAGAAAAATCGAGAAAAAAGATAATTGGTGTATTGAGCGGTGCCGATGGTGATGGTGTTAAGGTGGTGGTATTAATGATAATGCTGGATGGTGCAGGTGGTGATTGATGATGGTGTTGAGTGGTGATGGTGTTGGTGGTGTTGAGTGGTGATGGTGGTGGTGTTGAGCGGTGATGGTGATTGATGATGGTGCATATGGTGGTGTGTTAAGTGGTGCCGATGGTGGCTGGTGTTGTGGTGCAGATTGTGCAGGTGTTCGATGTTAGGTGGTGGTGGTGGTGAGTAGTTCTTTTTTTAATTAAGATGAAAGTAGAAAGAAATAGATTTATGGGTCCTACTTGCCATATAAGAGATTCAATAAGTTGCTTATGGGCCCCACTTTCCATGTAGATGGGTGTTAACGTCGGAAACGGAGACCGTTACGCAAAGATGCTTATATGGTTCAATTTTATAATGTTAAGGGTGTAATTGAACCACTAAAAATTTTAATGGTTCATCTACGATTAGATTAAAATATCGAGGGGTTATTTGCACCTTTTCCCAAAAAAAAATACCACAATTTTTAATTGAAAAATGTCTAATCACATTATATTGTACTTTTCAATAAAGCAAATGAAACAAACAGTGACGTAAGCGATATCAGAAAAAGAGAAAGTAGTTACAGCCGCATGTGATGAGAACTCGATCAATTTTTATCTAAATCTAATACCATTGGCTCTTCTTTAGCATATCGAAAAAGAAAAAAAAATCTTATTTATTTATTTATTGAAAAATCCATTCATTTGAGTCTGACCATTTCTGCTCATAACGTCATTTTCTTCAAACCTCTAAAACCTCTCTCCATTCACCACAAGCAGAAGCAGAGCAGCGAAGAAAGCTTACATTGTAACCAAAACGATGTCGTTACCGGTAGTAGACACCGATTATCTGAAGGAAATCGACAAGGCTCGTCGTGATTTCCGTGCTCTCATCGCTTACAAGAACTGCGCTCCTATCATGCTTCGCTTAGCGTAACTTACTAACTAATCAATTATCTGTTGATTGATTAATTGATTGATTGATTGTTGGATTGATTGTTTTGTTTTTGTTTGAAAGATGGCACGATGCAGGCACTTATGATAAGAACACGAAAACTGGTGGACCTAATGGCTCTATAAGGAATGAAGAAGAGTACTCTCATGGCTCTAATAATGGCTTGAAGATTGCTCTTGATTTTTGCGGTCTGTCCCTCTGCGTGTTTTCTTTTTCTGGAAACTAAAACCCTAATTTAGTTTAGATTATGCGTGTTTTAGCAATTAACAATGTTTTATTTTGTTCTTTGTAGAGGAGGTGAAAGCTAAGCATCCAAAGATTACATATGCGGACTTGTACCAGGTTTTTGTTTATTTAATTTTTTATGTATTTTTATGTTCTTTGTAATAGATTTTTAGCCTGTTGTTGCAGTTAATTTTAAATTATTTAAGTTTCTTTGACAAGCTCTACACTAAATGAGTTTGGAATTCATTATTATTTTTCAAATAGCATATGAGAAAGACTTGGCATCAAATACAATTGAATTGAATTATACTTGGTCAATTTTCATGTTTGGTGAATCCATAGTTGCTAGATTTCAATTCTTTCAACTTAAAAAAAAAAAAAAGAAAGAAATTGAAAGATATGGAATCATGCAAAATTGGCATAACATTGTAACAATTTCATTTACAGATGATTTATTCCAAACAATGCCATGCACCTTGTTTGGGAAGCCTATGAATGCAATAAATTCAATTTAGTTACTGGATTCTACTTCATCAATTCTGATGTTGGGAAACCTCGCAGTTGCTAGAATTCAATCCTTTCTACTTACAAAGAAAAATTGAAAGAAAATAATTCATGCTAAAATCAACATGATTTTACAAGATTTTGTTTCAAATACACATGATTTATTCCAAACAATGTCTTAAGGATATGAGTTTGGAGATATTTGGTGTAGCTCTGTTTCTGCAAATTGGAAAGTCGGTTTGCCAAGTCATGGATTGAGTACAACTCTGTATAGTTTATAGTAGTATCCATCAAGATTTGAGGTCAATAATCGACAGTACATTATTTTGCAATGGCTTGGTATCTACCCAGATCATTGGTATACAGATCTACTTATTTTCTTTGTGACCACACAAACACACAACAGAGAGAGAGAGAGAGAGAAAGCAAGGGAGATTATTGACCATCTTGTTAATATTTCTGACCCTATTGATGGTTGTTATTCGTTGATATTAATAGATTTCAGTACTCACAAATTAACATCGTAGTTTTTGCAAATGAGTGAATCGACTTGTAATAGATGCTTCCATTTGTAGCTCGCAGGTGTTGTTGCAGTTGAGGTCACTGGAGGTCCATCCATTGACTTTGTTCCTGGTAGAAAGGTTTGTTTCTGGTAGAAAGGTCTTTCTTAAACTTCTGGCTGCTTTTCAAAGTTTAAAATCACTTACTATTTTTCCTCCTTACAGGATTCAAAAATTTCTCCTAAGGAGGGCAGACTTCCTGATGCTAAACAAGGTATTCTCTAGGTTTTAACTAATCTCAGTCTTTTAATTTCTGAAGCAATGTGCACTAAAAGTTTTTAGATGTAAAATTTTTATAGTAAATTCTGTTAATGACACCAATGAGCTTTGGCTCAGTGAAGTTTTGAATTTGAACCCCAGTTGGAGTTCAATTAACTGTAGAAAAATTTTGTTAATGCTGTGCATGATAATAAACCTATTTTTAATTTGATTACAGTAGGATGTTACATATTTAATAGCAAAAATTAGTCACCATAACTGGAAGTGTTTGTTTAGTTGACAATTTATGAGAAAGAGAGTTCATGCGTACATGTCTTTCCAATTTCCACCTTTCAGGTCATATGTCTAGCTTGCAGTACAATCTTTTTACTACTAAGCCATTGTAGTGGTCAAGTAGCATTAACTGGTCCAGTCAACAGTCAAAGGGACTACTATTGACTTGTGGCATTTCATTGTTCCTTCAGTATGCTGAGTATAATATCTGTGCTCATATGCTTCACACTAGTTTTGCAGTCTGCTTTGTTTAAACAGGGGTACAATTTCTCAGCCTAAACTTATCTCCGGATGGGCTTATGTTGATAACTGTACATTCAGTCAGTGTTCAACCTGGCCTCATGCTTGGATTCAGAAAAAGATATTCCTCTTTTTATAAACATGCTTTTTAGTCTTGATACCTATCATGTGTATCATGCATTCCAGATTCTGTTGTTGTTTGCTGTTTCTTTGCATAATAGTTGAAGTTGACTGAAAGCTGCTGCATACACGCAATGCATGCACCAGCCTAACCTACTGTCAATAGCTTATTTCAAGCTGAGGTTGCACTCATTTAAGTTAACACTTATTAGTTATTACTTAATAGGCGGTAGAACCATAATAACAACGGTATCTCGATCCGTTTTGGTATCGGTATCGGACTGAATTGGATCAATTCAGACTGTATCGTTTGGTGCTATCGTGAATTTCAAAAAATAATCAATAAAATGCACCATATTAATAAAAAATGTAAAGAAACTTTAACATCTAATATAATAAGTTAAGAATTACTTAAAAAAATATATATTTGCGCTAAAAAATATACATTTGAAAAAATAACAAATATAATATAAAAATTACTATTTACTATAATAAAATATGACATAAGAGAATACTTCAAACCTTTAATATGTAAATTTATTAGTTCAAAAAAAAATTTTGGGAGGGGGCAAACTAAGCTTACTATACTTCCTCAGTTTAATATGATTCAACAAAATCATTTACAAATCATTATGATATAATTACTATGCTAGGAATTCAAAAATGAAGAAAATCAACAAATAATTTCAATGTCAGATCCAAAAAATATTAATATATAACAATCATATATACAGGTAGATGACTTGTTATTGCCCATTGTTTATAAAGAACAAGCATTTGATCCCCAAACACGAACAAACTCCAAGTCTCTAGTGTTTTGCCTGATGTTTTATACGCTAGCAAGCCTACTGAAATATGTTTTCTTATCCAAATAAATAAGACGTACTACAAAAAGGGACCTTGGAACTGTTCAAGACAACTAATCTACAAAAAATAATTCAAGTGACTGTCCTAATCCATGCACTTTCAGTCCCGCCAACTTTGAACCCTTCATCTGTTAGTTTCAAGGGCTTTGTTAGCAAACATTTGATTGCTCTCCAAACTGTAGATTTTAATGATACTGTAATTTATTGATGCCCAATTGAGACTGCAACATGCAAACCCATACTCTTACTATACTTCAAAGTATAGCCATTGTATTGTCCGAAGGAATATTAAAAGCTACTTTTGGGAGGGGCAAACTAAGCTAGAGTATTGTTTGAGGACAGAGAAAAGGATGTCAGAGAGAGGAAATTGAAATTGTGGTGACTTGAGATGATAATTATTTTATTAACTGTAGATTAGTCTGTGGGCCACATAGCATTTATGCATGTTCATTCATACTGTTAATCAGGCTATATGCCTGTAGGTGAATCTTTGAAGGATTAGATGTTTGGTTTTAACAGAAACATTTTTTCGCTGCTGGCGCCATCTCAACTCTTTCCTCTAGTTGTAATGTTAATTTATTATTTGCATATCTCCTAAGCTTACTCCTACAATGCATAGAAAACTTGTAGCTGGTGGGTGAGGCTTCTATTGCCTTGTTATTATTCATTCAAGACTGTCTGGTCATTTCATAACATGCAAATATCTTTACTGCTTGGTGATTATTTTTTAAATCATTTTGGTAAGAATGATTTGTCAAAATGTAACAAACAGCTGCTGTACAATTGTTAAAATTGATAATGACTCCAAATATAATAATTGTTGTAACTCTTCCACTGCACTGAGGGCAAAGTCATGAGAAGTGCAATGTTGATTTGGAACTATGAAATTTTTAGAAGTGTCTGATGTGTTAAGCAACTCTATATGCAATGCCTTTATCTGTGCCCTTTCCTAAGTCCTAACTTAGTGTTGATGGATCCTTCATAGAAGTGCTTTGATGCAAGGTCGCAAATGCCTGCTGATAAGCTATATGTTTATTCATGCAACTGTAGGATCTAAATTTTCGTTCTGAATTTAATTTTTGGCAGGGGCGCCGCATTTAAGGGATATCTTTTACAGGATGGGTCTATCTGACAAAGATATAGTGGCACTCTCTGGGGGTCACACTCTGGTACATATTCATACCTGTTTTATGTAGTTGTTGTAAACTGTTACGTGCAAAAGTATGATTGTTTGGTTGGCTGTTGTTATATAGGGAAGGGCACACCCTGAGCGGTCAGGTTTTGATGGCCCTTGGACCAAGGAGCCTCTGAAGTTTGATAACTCGTACTTTGTGTAAGATTAGAACTGAGAATAGCAAGATTTTACTCCTCTTGATACGTAGTTTATAAATTCAGATGTATTTATCCGTATTTATTGCTGATCCCAGGGAACTGTTGAAAGGGGAGACAGAGGGCTTACTGAAACTACCAACTGACAAGACTTTGTTGGAAGACCCTGATTTTCGTCCATATGTTGAACTGTATGCAAAGGTAAAACAGGCTTTCTACTTCTGTTTTTTCTACCGAATGATTACCTTGTTGAAGGTCAGCCATGCGTTGACATTGAGAAATACAGTTGCAGTATGATCTCCTTTATGGTGACTCCTATTTGTTGTCAGGATCAGATAAAACACCTAATAATTCAGGAGTTTAATCTGATCCTGACTACTCTTGGAGTGAATAAAATTGGGATCAATTTAAAAAATAAAATAAGAATGAAGCTTTATTAGGCAAGTTATTTGTAACTTTCAACCTGCGAGGTATGCTTTCATGCAAGTTGGGTCTGGATTAGACCTGATTTGGTCGACCTGAAACTGTCTAATCCTGTATACAGTTTTGTGTTTCCTTTTACAGGATTTCTGATGATACATGCTAGTTACTTAACTGTGGGCCGTGTCTGAGTTCAGCTAGTGGACACAGATTAGCCCACTCAAATGTGCAATAATTAGTACAAGCGAACACAAGTTAGCCTACCCCAAGTTAACCAGTGTGCAAAGATTAGTATTTCTTTTTTTTTTTTTTTTTTTTTTTTAAACGAGATTAGTATTTCTTTAGGTTATTGTGTCCATCTGAAATCTGATGATTGCTTGGGCCTGGGCTTGTCTCCTACCTCCCTTTGACTAGAATCATATGTAATAAATTCATAGATCCCGGATTGATGCATTATTTGATTTATAAGATGTGAATAATTTCTTCCATGCAAATTTTGGTGGGTGGCAGGATGAGGAGGCATTCTTTAAAGACTATGCAGTATCACATACGAAACTTTCTGAACTAGGATTCACTCCAAGTTCCTCTGGGTCCAAGGTTATTGTAAAGGACAGTGTAATATTAGCACAAAGTGCAGTTGGAGTGGCTGTTGCTGCTGCTGTTGTGATCTTCAGCTATTTCTATGAAGTTCGCAAAAGAATCAAGTAGATTGTTCTGATCATATCTCCCATATATTGTCCCGAACGAATCGTGGCATTTACAGTTCATTTTCACAGCCTAGAAGCTGACTACTGAATATTTCATATTTGACATAAACAGTAATAAGCTCGTTACTGGATACAAGCAATTGTTCTCCAATTCTGAAGGAAATATTAAGATGCATGGATGACGAATCAATTCTCTTGAATACCTATTTCGTAGTAAATCATAATGTGCACATTCATGGCAATGTTTTGTGCTATAGATTTGCATCTGATGGGTTACAATGCTAGACATAGGTACATGCCCTCCTTTGAATTCGATTGCTAATAGTTGCTGTCACATGACAGATTTTCTAAATGTCATCATGAACTATATACTCTAAATTCTGTTTGCATCTCTCTGTTTTTCCACTTAGACCCTAAAAACCCGGAATTCATCAAAAGTCAGGGCAACTGAACTCAACAATAATTACATGTGTTTGGTTGCTCCTTTTATGCTGTGTAATGACTCTGGTTATAGAAAATCATACTTTGCTCTTTATTCAAATGTGGCATCAATATGTGATAAAACAAACTCAACCTTTATCATTATCTTCTGAATATCTACTGTTATTGGCATGGCATGGCATGACCCAATTTAATAGGCAAGAGATGCCACTATTGCTTTGGTAGTTGATACAGAAAAGGATGCCCTAAAAACAAAAGGGTGGGTAGGATGAGGAAAAGATCTGATTGTTTATCTGTGTCAATAATGTAAAGCAAATAATAAATGGGAAATAATTTTGAAGAGAGGCAGGCATTGTTTAAAAAGGTTTATCCAAAAGTGGGACACTGAAGCTGACCTTTGTGCTATAAGGTTGAGGAGAGGAGTCCCACATGAGTCAGGACAGCCATTCTGCCAAAGAGGTAGGTAAGGGCTTTTAGGACTGTCCCACTAAACAATTCTTCTTCTTCTTCTTCTTTTTTTCCCCTCTGCAGCACCTAAGCACATGACAACCACGTGCTTGCTTTGCTGGCCGTCATAACACGTTCTCTGATTATTGCCTGCCTCTTCTCTTCTCTTTTAAAACCAGTTAGGTATAAAAATTAATAAATAAACTTTTATTTCTTGATAAAATAGATTGAATAATAATAATGTCTTCATTTCAATGGCCTTGTTACATTTTGTTTACAAAGAGTAGTAGCCATGTGCCTGTGTGTGCACTTTGTAGGAGAGACCGGTTGGGACAGAGACATTTGCACCAATCTATTAGAGTTACAACAACCTAACTGATAGTGATGATGAGTTCAATCTGATTGAAGCAATTAATTATAAGAGGCATCACTAATTAATGTGTTTAGTTATATGTTGCTAATTTTATCTATACTTTTGAATCTCGATCACCCTTATTATTGTTATTATTTTAAATTTTTACTTATATAACATATGTAATGTACTCCCCCATGCCAAACCCCTTCACTCCTTCACCTTCCTCCATTTCTTCACTCTTTTTGAAGTTTGATTCAATTTGGCTCTGTAGTTGGTTTACTTTCTGAAAGCAACATGGATAAGCTTAGGTGGTGGGTTTATGTTAAAAAAAAAAAAAAGAAAAAAAATTACTTTTTATAGGAATAAATAAAAAGTTTCAACATCAAAGTGAGGCCAAAGTTGGACTAGGTGCAAGGACAGTCAGAAAGGGTGAAAAAGTAGGTGAAAACACACACAGATAATTGCAAACACACAACACACAAGTGGATATCTATCCCTTTTTTTTTTTTTTTTTTTTGGTTTTGGCTCTCCCCATGACAGCAACTTGTGCCCATGATCCTTAATCCTTACCATCCACTTGAATTTTCTTCATATCATCTTTAGATATATGTTAGGGTGATGGTGGTGGGTAACAAATAATCTGCAACTTGTAAGAAGGGAGATAACAACAAAAAGGTGAAATCAACCTTCCCCATCCCTAACCCTCTCCCTCTTTTGATGCCTAAACTTGCACCACAAGACTGGAGTTAAAAAAAGAAAAAGTGGAAGGTGAACCAAAAGCCCACACACAACCACAACCACACTCATTTCTTTTTCTTTTTTTTTTTTTTTTTTTCCCTTGAACCCAACCTCCACCTCTTCTAGAAGCCCTTCTTCAACTTCCCTCTCTCTCATGCATGATAGTGTAGTGTACCAATAGAATAAAGAACCACAACTACCATCTCTATGCATATGCACAAGAATAGCCAAACCACTAGGGCATTTCTTTTCAAAATGCCCCCCTCTCAACTAACTTACTAAAACATTCTCAAAAAAAGAAAAAAAGAAAAACTTACTAAACCATATCAAAATTTTATATTTATATTCATATATTTTCATGTTTCATTGTTTCAATACTAATGGACTACTCTCTCTACATGCTGCAACCAAAAATTATTCACTCACTTGAGTGACACCCATTATTCTCTTGCCCAGTTTAACTAAGTTCAAAACATGTCATTATTATTGTATTATACATGTATATTCAAACAGTAACCTAATTTTTTTCATTAAAAAAATCTGGATGCATTATATATATATATATATATGTGCGCGCGCGCGAGACACCCATTATTCTCTTACCCAATTTTTTTTTTTAACTAATTCTCTTACCCAATTTAACTGAGCTCAAAACATATCATTATTGTATTATACATGTATATTCAAACAATAACCTAATTTTTTTCATGAAAAAATCTAGATGCTATATATATATATATAACATAGGCATAATACATCCATAACCTCCTGTACTTATCACTTTTTATCAGTTTGACACCTTTACTTATAGTTTTGTCATTTTAACACCTAAACTCGCCTAAAATACAATTTTGAAACCTTTGTCAGCACACATAGCATGGAATAGCAAATCAGCATGTGCCACATATCAAGGGTTTGACACAAAAAAATTATAAGTAGAGGTGTCAAACTGACAAAAAGTGACAAGTATAAGGGGTGGTAGATGCATTATGTCATCAAATTAGTGCAAATTAGTGTATTTTAGGCAAGTATAAGTGTTCAAATAGCAAAAGTGTAAGTTGAGATGTTAAACTGACAAATTATACCAAATACAAAGGGCCGCAAATGTATTATGCCTATATACATATAAAGTTTATATATATGGAGGGAGAGATGATGATAACTTGATAGTCAAGATTTTAATTTGAACAAAGAATTATAAATGAAAAGTTGCATATATGGGGTCAAATTAGTTGCAAAATAAAGCCAATTAAGAATTATAGAAGCAAAGCTGCTTGGTCATATAAAAGATATGAAGGTGGACCTTCTATGGAGACCCACACCAATTGGTGTTAGTTCCAACAACATGATACATAATATCTGTTGTACATGAATTCTGGTGTGTGTTGGTCTAGTGAATTGGGAAGGATTTTGAGAGATAACTAAAATAAATAATCAAAAGTTGTCCACAGTTTTAAGACATAAAAATTAAAAAAAGATATATATTATTAAAGATAAAAAAAAATATGAAAGAACAAAAAAAGAGGAGAGAGAAATGGAAGAAGATGGTATACAATGTCTTGTTGGCTATACTTTAATATACCTTACTTTACACCTACCTGAAGGTTACCTACAGTTAATGTCCTTTTAACTTATTATATGATTGATGGTAATATCATCAAGAGAGAGGCCACCAGCCACTCCTCTCTAACCTGTCTCACCAACTCGCATCTAGAAGCAATTTTCAATTAGGCTTCACTACTTTCCCTCTCTGCCTCTCTCTCAGAAGAGTCAAAAGCCTATATAAAAACCTCACCTCAAGTCCTCTCAAGGGCCGGCCTTAATGTTCCAGCAACAACAAAACAACAAGCTCTTCATTTCTTCTACCATAAAAATTAACTAAAAAAGCAAAACAAAAAAAAAAATTAAAAATTGAAGAACATCAAGAAAAGGGCATCACACCCGGATACATAGCTATAGCTATTGAGCTATTGAAGTGTTGATCGAGTTGTACAATTCCCAGCTCCAAATGGGGAGGTCTCCTTGCTGTGAAAAAGCTCATACAAATAAAGGTGCATGGACTAAAGAAGAAGATGATCGCCTTATTGCTTATATTAGAGCTCATGGTGAAGGTTGTTGGCGTTCACTTCCTAAAGCTGCTGGTCTTCTTCGTTGTGGTAAAAGCTGTAGGCTTCGTTGGATCAATTACTTAAGACCTGACCTTAAGCGTGGTAATTTTACTGAGGAAGAAGATGAGCTTATTATCAAACTCCATAGTCTTCTTGGTAACAAGTAAGTGTTCTCTTGATAATTATTTAATTCACCCATTAATGATTATCTCTTGATTTACATCCTTTGGAGGGCTTTTACAGGCTTTTATGGCTAATGGGTTTTTTTTGTGTTGTTGTTATAGATGGTCTCTTATAGCTGGTAGATTACCAGGAAGAACAGATAATGAGATAAAGAATTATTGGAACACGCATATAAGAAGAAAGCTTTTGAATAGAGGAATAGATCCTTCTACCCACAGGCCACTCAATGAGCCAACACAAGAGCCACTAGCAGCAGCAATAGCAACAACATCACCAACAACAGCAACAGCAACAAATACAATATCTTTTTCTACTATTAAAGAAGAAAAAGAGAAGATTAGCACAGCTATTGCTACTACTACTGGCACTACGTTTATATGCAAGGAAGAGCAAAACCCAGTTCAAGAAAGATGTCCAGACTTGAATCTTGAACTTAGAATTAGCCCCCCATGCCAAAGCCAGCAACAGTCGGTTGAGGCATTGAAAACTGGAGGAAGAGGTGTTTGTTTTGCTTGCAGGTTGGGTCTACAAAACAGCAAGGACTGTAGTTGTAGTGTCCTCATGGGTTCTGGAATTGGTAGCAGCAGCGGCAACAGTAACTCTGGGTATGATTTCTTAGGCATGAAAAGAGGTGTTTTGGAGTATAGAAGCCTGGAAATGAAATAAAACAAAACTGGGTACCATAATATTAATTAATGTTGATTATCATCATCATGTAGTTGAAAATGAATGCTCAGAGAAATGAGAAAGGGATTTGCTATATTAAATTTAAAAAAAAAAAAAATTTCTCTAATTTCTCTAATTTGTATGTTCATTAGTGCATTTTATAAACTATATATACATAGTACAGATGATTATAATTGTTGAATGTTTTTGCCACTCATTCAAGTATAATTTGTTGTGATGATTATATGATTTTGTAATCAATTATTATTATTTAGCCATTTTTATTTTTCTAGGAAAGTAGGGGCTTTTGTCAGGTTCTTATCAGATCTCAAAAGGGTCATTTTATGGTTGTTGCTATGCTACCAGCAGCAGCAGGTAAAAGAAAAAGTAAAGATTAATGTTTGATTAACAATCTGCTACAGCTCTTCATTATCTAACTCTGTAGCTTATTATTATGGCTCTTTCATTATTCTTTCAAACAAATGATTACCCTTCTTTTCTTTTTAATTATTATTCCCCAACCTCCAAAAAAATAATAATAATAATCTAATACATTTTGTTTTATCTAATAATTAACACTAGCAGTCACTTCCTTTCACATTCTTTTCTTGATTTTTCATATCTTCTAAAGTCGTACACATATAGTTCCGTAGTGTAGTTCTTTTTACTTAAAAAATCTCATTACACAAGTAAGTAACTTTTATTTATATTAATCATGATGATATGAAAATTTCAAGTAAGTAAAACCAATGCTTTTACTTAAGTTTGTTTTTTATTATTCAATAGAAAATTTCAAGAAGAGATACGTCCCATTAATAAGTAAATCAGTATATTTTTTGTATTTTTTTAGATATTTATCACTTGATAAATAATTAAGTGTAAAAAACTAGAAAAATTCATACCAAAGCGATCAATCCTTTCATTTGAACATATTTATATAATAAATATATAGCATTATTATTATTTCTTTTTATTGATACATATTTTAAGTATATTTAATTATAACTTAAAATGTTTTTAAAAAAAATTTAACATTTAATTATTTTCTTTTGGAACAATTTTAGAGATGCATTTCCCATATATCAGGTAGATATATTTAAAATAATGTTTTTTTGTTTTTCAATGTGGGTGGGTGTCAATGATGGATCTGTAGATGGTTGAAGATATATAACACTCATTTTTTTTTTTTCTATATTAAGAATCTTTTTGGGGTTGTCTCATGTGGGCATAGGAGTGGGAAGAAAAGGGTTGATTTTTTTTCTTATGTAGGAATTGAAAAGGATAAGCAGTGAGAGGAGGAGAAACGAGGAAGAGAGGAAGTGGCCAATAATAATAAGAATAATAAAAATGAAAATATTTTTTCTAAAATAAATAAAAAAGAGAGTAATAATAATAATGAAAATAAAAAGCGTGAACAAACTAACAACTGTCCGTAGTACCACCCAATTGCTCTACCAACCAAACCATTATTAATAAATTATTTAAGCCATGATCCAACCAACCAAACCCACATTGCACCTTTCATTCAGTTTTGGTTTAAAAAGAAGAAAGAACCCTAACCCATTTAGGTCTTTTTTAGGTTTTGTTTTCCATTCATTTGTACTTGCATTTCTTGGCTGGGTGGGTTGCCTTCTACCCTATTTCCTATTTTCTACTTTCATCATAAATCTACTGCCAACATTTATACAATAGTGACCCTCTTCTGAAATCCCACTAAAGTGCCCCCCCAACAACCCCCCCAAAAAAAAAACAACCCAAAAAAAAAATCTTTTATTGAATTGAATTCATCATGGTAGTTGTATTTTGCACATGCTCTCAATTCTCAAACATTGGGTGGATCTTTTTAACATTTGTTAGATCTGCCTTGTATCAATTAGCATTTTTTTTTTTTTGATATAAAATCAATGAAATTGATGGGGTTTGAATCAAAATGTTGACTTCACATAAGCCTCAATTATCCATATTTAATTGAAATTAATTTGAATTAGTTAACAATTAGTTCTAGAAACTTTGTTAGGTAAAACAACGTTCAGCAAAACAAGCCAAAACAATCACTTAATTATTGTTAATTTTTTTATTATTTAATTTGTATCTATCAAAAGCTGGTCTACACTTCAATTTACACCAATTATTATATATATATATATATACACACACACATACATACGTAGGGTGAGAGGCACATTTACATTTAAGTACTCGTTTCAAATGTGAGCAATTACACACTTCATGTATGATGTATGCATGTGGTTGTTCATTGTTTATATTTTACAAGATTCATTGGATTTTTTATCCATCATTCTCTCACTTAAATAAGAGAAGTTAATTAGATTAGTTGTTCTCCATTTTTTACGTTAAATTGAATTAGTTGATAATTTAAATTAAAATAAAACTAAGAGAAATTAATTAAAATTATGTATATGTGAGAAATCCTCTAATTAACTAAAAAATTGTTGGATGCTTAATAATACAATTTCACCACGAAAAAATTATGATATATATATATATATATATATATAATTTATTTGTCAGAATTAATTCAACAATATATATATATATATATATATTAAATGTTGAACTTCAAAGTCTTTAAGTTTAAAATTTATAAGTATCTTTTTTCATAATTCATCATTCACCCCTAAACACTTATATGTTGAATTATTAAAATTCATAATATTTTTTATAAAAATATAAAAAAAATTGTTTTAAAATATACATGTTATGTTCTATGTAAAATACTCTAATTTTATTACATAAAACATAACTCTTCCTTTCTATCAAAAATTATGTCTTTTATTCTAACTAAAATGTCTCATTTTTAACTATTTTCTATTTTTTGTTTATTTTATTTATTCAATTATTATCATTATGACTATACATATTAATATATATATATATATATATATATATACTCTTAATAAAAAATAATAAAATAAAATTATTGCAATAACTTTTTAAGTTATATTTAATTAAAATGTAGTTTTAATTTATTAAAATTATTTAAATAAATATTTTAAAATATATATATAATTTACAAATTCATGTAAAACGCAGATTCATGATTAGTTAAAGCTAAAAGTTAGGCTAACTATTATCACAATATACACAAGTTGTTGTAGTTGTTGATGTTGTTGATGTTGTTGATGTTGTTGATGTTGTTGTTGTTATTATTATTATTATTAACTATTACTATCGCATTAGCTTTTAGAATACGATATTTATTGCTAAAACTTTGCTAAAGTTACCAATAGATCAATATATTATATTTCTCATTATTGTTAGTACATGCAATGAAGTTACAACTTTTATTTTTATAGCTATAATTTGTAACTATATATATATATAGTTTTAGTACGAAGTATTACAAATGGAATAATTTCATGGTTGTTACAATCAATCAATCTTAAATCGGTTTTAATTAGTAACTTGAATTTTTAAGTTAAATAGAGGTCTAATTGATATATTTTCGACTTATTTTCTAAAATTTTTTTAACTTGATATCAGAGTCTTTAATGTTAAAATAAATTATTCTCGGTGTTCGAATACATTATTCCCGCTCTTTTATTCTACTGTGTAATCCATTGTGTTATCATGCCACATGCTACTCAGATTTAACAATTAAAAGATCTTATTACAAACAACCATGCAAATGATTGATCAATCCCATATTTGTTTCATAAATAAAATTAAGTGGTTTATAATTATAAATTGATTAGATACTTTCATTTAATAACTCAAATTTTAAAATTATATAGAGATTTAATTGTTATATTTTCAGTTCATTTTCTTTAAATTTTTTTTTGGTGATAAAAAATTTCAATCCTAAAAATGACGTTAATTTTTCAAGATATATTATCTAAAATGTTCTGCAATCCTAAAACTGATATTAATTTTTGAAAATATATTATCTAAAATGTTCTTTATGTTCATTAAAATGATGTACTTGATGCTGAATTTAAGCATTGCGCTTTAAACACACAAAATCAAATACTTTGACATTTGGACAAAGAGTTATCTCTGTTTTGAAATTGAAACTTGCTAAAACACACACACTTGTACATCAATCAAGTTCAAGAAATATATATCTTTCATGCATTTATCAACTTAAAAGCTTAGTCTCTTAGATTTTTTTGTCAAATTTATCTCATTTCGGAAAATTACAACTATTACTTTAATTTCCAATGACTATTACAAACTATTATAAATTAACTATTAAATTATAGACTATATATAAATTATAGTGGGGAGAAGTAAAGACACAAGATCTCTATCAATAGCCCCACCTTACCAATTAGGTTAGACTTCATTGACAGTTTCATCTCCTCACATGTATCTTGTTCGTTAAGTATATTTTAAACAAGCATATATAGTACTATTTAATTATTGAAATTACAAATAGTTAAACTCTAAAATTTTTCATTATAAAAATTTTGATATAATAATATTAAATAACTATTTAATTTAAAAATTAAAGTTTAAATGAAAATGAATTGATTATGTCTAATAAATTTAACATGGTACTTATCCCCACAGCTGCAAATAGATGAAGAAGTTGAGATGAGATGAGATGAACGAAGAACTACCACCATCCAAATGGCAAACAGGAACCATTAATTCAAGGTCAAGTCATTTTAATTGGGAGTTAGGTCCTACGTACTTGGCCTTCCCACAAACTTTGGCTTTCTTCATGAATCACCATTTAGTAACATGGTATTAAATTTTTGAATGACCTTATAAAAAGCATCATTTCTTTTAAAAAATTATTTTATTTTAAATGTGGTACACTCAATATAATATAATATATTTTAATTAAACAAGTATGAAATATTCAGAATATTTATCTTTTATATTATATATTTTTTTATTAATGGGAAGATTGTCAGACTTAAACCTTGATTAATTGTATAATAAAAGCAACTTTCTTTTTAAATCAGTTGAAAATATATTTTATAAATCAATAATGATAGAATTTTTATCATATACTTAGGATGTTTTTGGAGAAATATATATAATTTTTTTATCTTTCTTCATGTTGATATTGTCAACATTTCATTAAAAACTAACTATGTTAAAAAAATAAAAGACGATTGTTGACAAAGAAAGCTCAAATTAGGAACAATTAGGACAAAGAAAGCTCAAATTAAGAACAAATAAATGAATTCTTAAACCCTAATTTTCTCTAAGGAAAAAAAAAAAAGTCAAGAACAAAGATGACGATGGAGGAGCAAAAGGACACATGGGTTAGTAGCTACTTTGAAAGAAGATCCCAAGTAAACACAACACAATACAACATCGCCACTGGCCATTCCTAAATGGAAAAGGTGCTCACTTTTCAACTATTCACCCTCCCTCTGATCCCTTTCTTTTTCTTCTTTTTTTTTTTGTTTTAATTTTTTTCTTTTGCCCTTTTTCAAAGGGGTTAGGTAGAGAGATTAGAAGCTTCCATGAGTTTTTTTTTTTTTCTATATATTTTGCATCACTTACTCTAAAAAGAATTAAAAATCATTAATTTTATTTTAACAAAGGCTACGGATTAAATTAATAATTGTTGCTTCTCTTCACTCTTTATCAATAGCGTAATAATTATTGTCCTACCATAATAGTTTATAGTTCAACTTCTACCAACATCACATGCATAGACCTTTCTAATGGGTCCCTATAGCCTCTAGCTAACTAGCTTTAACTTTTTGGATCCCCTAACCCTGGCAAAATCACTCCCTCAAATGTTGAATTGAATTATTTAGATAATAATTGATCAAAATCCAAGTGCAAATCTCTTTTTTAGGTAGAAAAAGTGTCAAGAAAAAATGTATTTTTTTTTTGTTTTTAAATTTTCAAATCCTTCCAAGAATATCTATATATAAAATCTTATAGTCTTTTTTTTTTTAGGACTACACAATATAAATAGTGCTCCCCTTTTAATTTGATAATGATACAATTCGAACCCTACACTTTAGAATACTTTTAGAGAGAAATTATCTCTTAACCACTTTGTTAGTGGAAAAATTTACAGCCTTAATTAATTAGTAGATAAGATGACAAGAATGCCTAACCTTGTATCAACACTCTATTGTCAACTTTGAGCTTTAATTTGCTTGCTTCTAAGTTCAAAGCACTCCAAATTGAGTTGCACAATTTACCAAATATAAATATAAAACCTTACAGTCTTTAGGACTACATAACATAAATAGTGCTCCCATTTTAAGTTGATAATGACAGAATTCGAACCCTACACTTCATGATGCTCTTGGAGAGTGGTTATCTCTTAACTACTCCCTTAATAGCAAAACTTATAGCCTTAATTAATTAGTAGATAAGTTGACAATAATGCCTAACCTTGTATCAACATTCTATTGCCAACTTTGAGCTTTAATTTGCTTGCTTCAAAGTTTAAAGCACTCTAAATTGAGTTGCACAATTTACCAAATATAGTTATAAAACCTTACAGTCTTTAGGACTACATAACAGGAATAGTGCTCCCATTTTAATTTGATAATGACAGAATTCGAACCCTACATTTTCTAATGCCCTTGGAGAGTAGTTATCTCTTAACTATTCCCTTAATAGCAAAACTTATAGCCTAGATAAGTTGACAATATTGCCTAACCTTGTATCAACATTCTATTGCCAACTTTGAGCTTCAATTTGCTTGCTTCAAAGTTTAAAGCACTCCAAATTGAGTTGCACAATTTACCAAATATAATTATAAAATGCCATAATTTATTTTACGGACCAGATCTTTTCAATGAAATATATATCAAGCATGTATTTTATGATGTGGGGGATGATATTTAATAATCACGTCCTTATCTAGGGCAACAAAAGCTTTAAAAACTAGTGCCCAAAAAAAATCAGGTAGGTGTACCTGCTTCTCCCAGAAACAAGCTCAAAAGCAATTAATCAAGATTGAAATAAAGGTCTAATAGCTTTACATCAAGAAAAGAAAATTGATTGAAGTAAATGGTCAAGTTTGAGTAGGTTTTTTTTTTTTCCTAGTAGAAATGGTAAATGTATTAGTTGTTAATAGCAAAATGACGAGACTTCGAGTCATATTGTTTAAAATTTTTAAATTTAAAAGAAATATAGTGGTTATATGAATGTTGACAAATTTAGGTAGTTTGATAATAAAAAATTATTTTAAAATATTAAGAGATATAATAAGTTTGATATATGTCGAATTTTTTTATTAAAAATTAAATAATTAGTAAGATTTTTTTAAGCATAAAATAATTAGTAAAATTAGATAAAATCGAAAAAAGTTTGAGTGGCAGGATTGTAAAAAATGAAGAGTTAGAGGGGGGATTTTGAAAATAAAAAGTAGAAGAAGGAGATGTCAATATCCTACACGTCACCAACTCCTCTCTTTTTGGGCGGTAGTTGGCAGCCGTTCGACGTGAGCACATGTGCGCTGTTGCGGCGGTGGGTCCCACATCTCTTGTCACCCTCAGCCTCCTCTTCGTCACTTCCTCTTTTACCCTACATCTTCTTATCTCTTGCCCCCACTCTTATCCACATTTCTTGCTTTTTTTTTTTTTTTGAAATGAGATATTTTGGAAAATTATATTTAATTTAATATTAAAATTATATTTAATTTCAAATGGTTAAAATTATTAATTCTAAAATTAATTCTGATGCTAATTATTCAATTACCAATAACATTAGGAGGTTAAATTGCTTTATGAAATAATTTTTTAAATTTTAAAATGTCAATTTAGGATTCAATTCAGAAATTTTTTTAGAAAAATATTAAAATATAAGTTCAAATTATAATTGGTGAATTTGTAAATTTATTATAATGTTTTTACTTGAATTCGGGTTCAATCCTTTTCTTAAAAAATTAAATTAGTCAATTTTTTTATGAAAATGCTAATTAACTTATTAAGTGATTGGAGGAAAAAAGTTACAAATACATTTTAGTATTTTAATTTAATTTTATGTTTATCGTTAATATATATTCATATTATTTTACAAATCATTTATTTAAATTTCTTTATGAATGATGTTTGTTTTTACCTTTAGTAGGATCCAATATTTTCCTGATATCAATGAAAATTTTAAATAAAGATATATTTTTATTTCAAATATTTATAAGGAGTAATAAATTTTATCTTAAAGAAAATTTAGAATAATTTAAGTACAACTTTTTTTAGAAAAAAAAAAGTATATATAAACTCCTAATTTAATAGAAGTGTTAAACAACGTTTTCTTCTTATACTTGTGGAATTTATTGATGTTGGCATAATATTAAAAAGTCACACACCACATATATATATATATATATTTTTTTTTTCTTTTTAAAATTTTTTTATATAAAATGATATAAAAATGATAGCATTTTATAATGATAATGTTGCATCTACATCGAAGTTAAAGAAATGAGATGTAATAGTTACATATATAACTATCAAGGGAGTAATAGTTTTTAGTGTAATAGTTTTATTGTTAATCTTATTTGGTAAATAAAAGGTAATATATAAGTTGTGTAATTGATTTTTTTTAAAAAAACTATTAATATATATGAAATAATTAATTAATTAATTTTTATAAACAATAAAATTAATTTTTAAAATATCAAATTATTAAAAAATTATTAGAAAACATTTCATAAAGATAAACTTAATATATTTTATACATCTTTACACATAAAAAATAGTAAAATTTTTATAAAATATAAATAATAAAGAATAAAATAAAAAACTAAAAAAATTAACTGTAACATTTAGTTTATGCTTTATACCTAGTCATGAAAACACATATACTAGTTATTTGACAAGATTTCTTATGTATTAAATTCAAAATGATGAAAATAATATTTAATCAGTATTAATATGATTAATTCATTAACATTTTCATAAGAATTGACATAAAAGATTGAAAATAAAAAATATAATCTAGTGACAATAACATAATTAAAATAGAAATAATAAAACCACCATAAAAAAATAAATTGATTGTCATATTTTATTATAAATTTGATTTATGTTTTATCAATGTAAACAATTGAGAAGATGAGTAATTTATAAATAAACATAAAATGATAGAAAAATGAAAAATATATTTTTCAATAAAAAAATTTTTTATAGACCTTTACCCTACCTCAATGAGGATAACAAAAATACACAAACGGGGTGCGTTTGGATTAAAGTTAAAAGAGGTTAAATGTTACTCATGTAATGCATTAATCCCCTTTAACCTTGTTTAACAAACTCAAAAATATTAAGATTAATAGTTAACCTCATTTTTTTGTATTTTTGTTAACCTAGTTGGAGGTAGGGTAAATGCCTGTAAAAATTTATTTAATTAAATATTTCATTTTTCTATCATTTTATGTTTATTTATAATTAATTTTCTTCTTAGCTTTTTTATATTAATGAAATATAAATCAAATTTATAAAAAAACTACACATTAGCCCGCACAATATCCGGAATAAATAAATAATTTAATTTACACATATTTTTGAAAATCTTGAAATAAAGTTTCTAAAAAAGCTATTTAAAAACAATTTTTCTAAATAATTATTCACTTATTTTCAATTCTTAAAAATAAAGATAAAAATAAAGATAGTGATAGTAAAATAATGAAAGTAATATAGAATCTTAAGTATTAAAATAGATATTTATATAATGGTGATAGATATAATAACTCTTTAACTATCTTAAAAAATAATGGGACATAAATATTTGCAATAATTTAAATGAAATAAATAGAAAACTAAGAATTTTTTATTTAATAAAACAAATAGAAATATTTGAACAATTTACACCATAAAATTAATGGAAAATGAATAGTTGGATAGTTGAAGTAGATATATATTAACAACTTAAATAAGTAGAAATTCAAAAGTTTTTAAATTGACTAAATAAATAGGAATTTAAAAGATTAAAAAATCTAATAAAATAAAGGACTAATGAAATAATGTACACTATATTTAATGGAAAAGATGAATAGTTGGGTAGTTGAAGTAAATGAATTAATAAAGATATGAGAATACCACTTGTCAATATATTATTAATAAAAGGATGAAAATAATGAAGAGATTATGATATTAGTAGAAAAATAGGAAATGGTGAAAAAATTAGAAGATGGTGACATTGAAAAGACAATGATATTAACGAAAAGAAAAGCAAAGGGCAAAGAAAAATTGAAAGTTTTAATTATCCTAATTGAAGAAGTCATTTGACAACCTTTTAGATTGCATGAGACATTTATGTTAGCATGGAATAATGTCACTTTCCATTTTTTTTTTTTACACTCATAGTTTAGAGTTTAGTTTTATTATATCATATAGATATAGATTTTTTTAAAAAAAACAAAACAAAGGAAGAAACCCAAATCAGAAGTGCACCAAGGCATTCTAGCTAGGCTAGCACCCCTCTAGCACCCACATCATCTAATGGACTCCAGCATTTATTAATAAATAAAAATAATAATCCAATACAAATCAACCCTTTGAAGGGCAATAAAACCACAAGGAAAAACAACAAGAAGCTATCTAAACTTGTAACATTCTTTACCCATAGCATCATTACACATGAAAGAATGGCAACTATAAGGATAAGTTAACCACCATTGAATAGAAGGAAGATCAATGGCTTTGACCGAAAGATGATCAGCAACAAAGTTGCCTTCTCTGAAAACATGACTAACGTGAATTTGGCGATGATGAAGAATTCGAAGACACTGCTGCCAGTCACTTCGAAGCTTCCAGGGGACATATAGACTACAATCATGAAAGAGGTGAACCACATAACTAGAATCACACTCAATCCAAATGGGAGCAAAGCGAAATAAATGAATTTTGGAGACTGCAATGATAACAGCAAACAGCTTTAAAGGCAAAACTCACTTCTAAAGGGGCAACAAAGGAAGCTAATGTTGTTCCTTCATGGTTTCGGAAAACCCCACTTGCTCCTGAAAGCCCTGGAGCTCCTCTAACTGCTCCATCTGTGTTGATTTTAATCCAACCCAAAGGAGGGTTCACCCAAATAACAAGAATAATCGAAGGAGCATGCTGAATAATAGAAGCCACTCTCAAGCGCCGGAGAATGGTCAAATCTGATTACGAATTATTCATTTTGCCAAACTTAAAGATTTCGGCTGATTTGATAGAGCAACAAATACGACGAATCACCATAGAAATACTAAGGAAATTATTCTAGAAAGCAATGTTGTTGCACGCAAACCAGATAGAGTGCAGAGCATACATAAAACCAACACGCCATAAAGCCAAAACTTGAGATGAAAAACGCAAAAGCATTAATGTAAGAGAAAGTTATGAGTTCAAGATATAAATAATATAAGAAATTATCAACAAATTATGAAGTACTTACACATTTTTGTTTTTTATGTTCATGATAAAGTAAGTAGATATGAAGTCTTTGACCAATTTCATTCCCTCAACAACCTCTACCTCATTGTACAATGTTTTTTTTTATCCTGAAGTAGTTAATTTTGAGATGTAAAATTAACATGGTGCTAAAAATATGAATAAAATAAAAATAATTATTTCATAACTTTAATATCAACATATTAAGATAAAAGAAAAAAAATAGATAAATAACATATAAAATTATTAACTGTAAATAAACTTAATATTTACCTAAATCATTTTTAACCACATAATTATCTCCTTAATCAAATATCAAATACATGGCATTCATATCTAAATGTAAATTATAAAGGTAATTATACATATGTGTAATAAAAGAAATAAAGGAAAAGAAAAAAGAAAATAAAAAATAAACATGATGTACTAAACTATTTTAAACCATAACTAATCATTTGAATCCTTTGAAAAATGAAAATATCTAAAATTCTAGTACATAATATACCTTAAAAATCTTTAAATTGCATGAATCATTTGAATTAATGAAAAAGAAAAGAAAAAGAAAAAATATCAGCCTCTAATTAATTTAAATTAAATTCTAGTTACACTTAAAAAAAAAAGAAAAGATACTACCAAATTGAAGAAAATATTCAATAAAAAAAAAAGAAACTTCACTATCATGAAAATCGCCAATAGTGAATTACTTAAATTTTTGTATGGGTAAAGAATAAAAGGAAAAAGGAGTGTTGCTATTAATTTTTGGAGAGAAGAGAGAAAATGATGAAATTTTCTTAGAAAAACTATTGTTTGGTTGCACAAAATTATAGTAATAATGTCACGACCCGAACCGATGGTCCTTGACTGGTACTAGGGAATGAAAATACATAAAGTAACCGAAACTCATAGTAAGCCTTAGAAATTTTTCGCGAAAAAATAAATCATTTAACACTAAACAAATAAAACCATACTTTATAAATCCTCCATAATCAAATACATAAATATTCAAATATATATAAATACAATATCTCAAGTCAGATAAATTCAGAATACAAATAAACCAGTTCTTTAATTAACTACTGTAGTATCTAGAATTCAGTTATACAATGCATATTTCAAATTAACATACATAGTGCAGCCGGTGAAGAACGAACACGGCACAGATGGGGAACACTAGAAAGCTGACTGTGAGGTTCTGAAAAAAATAGTTCAGGGGAATCAGACCTCACTAAGTGAATCAACTTTATGAAATGCGTGTTGATTTTAAAACATTTATTAAAAATCATTTTTAAAACAAATAAGGTAAAATAAATATAATAATTTAAAATATTTTACTTACTCAAAATATATTTACATAAAATATTTTTCCAAATTTCCTTATTTGTTTTAACATAAAAATCCTCGTACAAAATCATATAATAAAATTTTCTTTTAATGGAAAACTTGGTAGAACTCCTAAACGACAAACTCTAATAGCCTTTCGGCTCTCTTTATCCAAATGACTGCCGGTTCCAGAGAGCAAGCTCGACCAGGGTCCAACCAATACTTTATACCTGCCCAGAGAGCAACGCTCAATCAGGACTCACATCTACTAATCCTGCCCAGAGAACAATGCTCAACCAGGGCTCATAATACATAAATTAACACACTCAAATCAATACTGTTGCACAACAGTCCTGGTGATACCCACCAGGTAGCATGTTCTACCGTTCTCCAAAACATATATTTTTCATATATAAAAATTTAACTAAATTCATATATCATAAATTAACAAAGAAATAATTATGTCATGATATATAAAAATAAATAAATAATAATGCTTATTGCAAATATGTATGTATACTTTCACAATTAATTTTCATAATCAATTTAAATATCATGCTTAATCATAAGGAAAAATATGTATATATATTAACTACTCCTAACACACATTCCATAAAATCAACTCACAGGTAGAATGCGCTCCTCTGCTTTGACCTGACTGGTTTTGGCTTGTGGGTCTCGGTCTCGGAGTAGCTTAGGAAATAAAAGGGATAAACGGAATTAAAATCCTAATCTTAGACATGCTGGAATTCTAAGGAAAAGACTCAAAACTAACAGTACCGATGTCACATTTTACGAGAAATCTACCGAAAATTCGGCAGAGTCTCTTTTGTAAAACGGACATTTCTCTACAAAAGTAGAGTCAATCCTGCAAATAAACGACACTTCTAATATTCACACAACTCAAAAACTCGGGTTGGGCCCCACACTACACTTTGTGCCCAACCGAGATCCAAAATTCACAACATTAATTAAATAATATAATTTTTATTAAAATCACCAATAAATCATAAAAATTCATTTAACTAACATAATTCAATATATTTTCATAATACAACAAAAAGGGCAATTATTTTTCAATAAATAGTAAAATTCATATTTGTAATTAAAATTCCGCAGTAAAAATTCATTTTCACATTTTTACAATTAAATCAACATTAACTGCAAATAACTAATTAATTCACTTAAATATATCATAAAACTAGCAAATAACTTAATTAAGCTTAAAAACAATAATTAATGTTATTATTCTACTAATTTCCAAAAATTAATATTAAATAGCTAAAAATAGAAATTAATTCATAAAAATATATTTTTAACACTAAATATATTTAAATCATCAATTACTTAAATACTACAATATTT
>CATIWK010048188.1:0-12024 GCA_949634005.1 Mallotus japonicus | reverse complement strand
TGACTATTTTCTTGTGAAGGATCAGAGGACCAAGGCAATCCTATTGCAAGGACCGAGTGAAGATGGCTTGTACTGTCTCCAACCAAAAACCAAATTTGCACATTTTGGTGTTTCTACTTCTTTTGATGATTGGCATGCTAGATTGGGTCATCCTCATGCACCCACTATGTCTACAATAATTTGCCAAAAATTATCTTCCTTGTTATAGTTCAGTTTCGAAAACAATTTGTTCTGCATGTAAATTGGGCAAATTGGATAGGATGCCATTAGCTTCTGTTGAACATCATAATCAAAAACCCTTTGACATTGTTCATTCTGATGTCTGGGGTCCTGCCCCAATTTTATCCAATTTAGGTTGTTCTTATTTTTTTTTGTTTGCGGATGATTTTACGCAATTCACTTGGATTTATTTTCTTAAAAATAAAAGCCAAGTTTTTACAATGTTCAAAGAATTTGAATCTTTAGTTTTAAGGCAATTTAATTCTCATATTAAAGCTTTTCATTCTGATTGGGGAGGTGAATATCAAAAACTTAATTCATATTTTAAAAAAACAGGAATTGTTCACCGAATTGGATGTCCTTACACACATGAACAAAATGGAATTTCTGAACGTAAAATTAGACATATTGTTGATAATGGCAACCACCGTGGATGACAGTATCAACCACCTCTCCATTCGGTTCTTCACAATCAGGTCCGTACTCAAATCCTTATCCTTCACAAACTCCTAATTCTACCTAGCCTCTTCATCCTGAGCCAAATACCAATTTCACATCAAATCCAACACCACCCGCCACCTCAATTATTCCATACGTCTCTTCCTCTATGTCCCCTTCTATCCCAACTACTCAGCCCGTAAACTTATCTCCTTCAGGACTAAATTTAGCCGTTGATTTATCCTTTTATGCTGCACCTCCAACCCATCCAACCTGCACCCATCCCATGAATTTGCATCCTTCCACTCTTCATCGACGCAATGCTAATCTTGCTTATTCTACATCTTCTTCTAAACCCGACTATCTTCACATGGAACCCCGTACATATTTACAAGATTCAAAATATCAAGAATGGAATAAAGCTATGTCTGAAGAAATAAATGCTCTTCTTGCTAATTCTACTCGGACTTTAGTTCCAAGACCTTCTAATGTTAATATTGTAGGTTGCAAGTGGATTTATCGCATCAAAAGACATTCCAATGGCACCATTGAGTGCTACAAAGCGCGATTAGTAGCACAAGGGTTTACTCAACAATCTGGTTTGGATTACAAAGAAACTTTCAGCCCGGTCATTAAGTCCACCACCATTCGCACTATTTTGGCTCAAGCAACAATGCACAAATGGCCGATTCGACAGTTGGATGTTTTTAATTCCTTCCTACATAGCTATCTTACTGAAACAATCTTCATGTCTCAACCACCTGGCTATGTCGACTCATCACATCCAGATCATGTTTGTAAGCTACACAAGTCGCTTTATGGTTTGAAGCAAGCCCCACGGGCATGGTTTCAAAGGCTCAGTTCCTACTTACTTTCTCTTCATTTTATTGCCTCTAAGAGTGACCACTCATTATTTATTTATCGATAAGGCAATGATATGGTATTTATTCTTGTGTATGTGGATGATTTTGTGGTAATTGGCTCTAACTTATCGCTTGTTCTTACCATGATTAACAAGTTAAAACAAGAGTTTCCTATCCGTGATCTTAGTTTTTTACATTATTTTCTTGGGCTAGAGGTCCATCGGTAAAATACTGGTATTTTAATTTCTCAACACAAATATATTTTTGATTTACTTGAGCATACATGGATGTTGGATTCAAAGTCTTGTTACACTCCCATTGCCACTAAGCCTCCATTAATGAAAAACCGTGGCCAACCTACTGATCAAGCCGAGGATTATCACAAGTTTGTGGGTGCTCTCCAGTATATTACTATCACACATCCAGACATTGGATTAAGTGTAAATAAATTATGTCAGTTCATGAACTCACCAAGTCTTGAACATTGGATTGCTTTAAAAAGGTTACTTCGGTACCTTCAAGGAACTCGGACTCGTGGGTTATTCTTTTCTTATGACTCGCCTCTAGCTCTTTCTTATTATAGTGATAGCGATTGGGGAGGAGATGTGGATGATCGTCACTCTACAAGTGGTTATGTTGTATTTCTTGGAAGTTCATTAATCTCATGGATGGCGAAGAAACAGCCCACGGCTGCAAGGTCTTCCACATAAAGCGAATACAAGGCCATTGCTCATGCTACTGCTAAACTAATTTGGATTCGCTCTCTTCTTGGTGAACTCGGCTTTCATTGTCCCAAGGTCACCTTATTTTGTGACAATACTGGTGCAATATATTTGACATCCAATCCGGTTTTTCATGCTCGCACGAAGCATATTGAGTTAGATTTTCACTTTGTACGTGAGCAAGTTGATCCGGCAATCTTCAAGTACAATTTCTGTCCACACATGACCAGCTTGCTGATTTGTTTACCAAGCCCCTCTCCATCAGTCGGTTTCAGTCTTTGTGCCATTGACTCCCTCTTCGTGATGGTCCTGGGCTTGCGGGGGGGTGTTAGCCAATCTCTTTCGAAACAGCTTATGGTTATCTTATTGTTCATTTTTTGTTATTCTTGTTAGTATTTTATTAGTGTTTGGTTGTCAATATATATCGTTTAGTTGTATTGTTTATATATATACATGTAAACTCTTCTCATATGAAATATGCAAGATTACAAAGTTCACATAAATAAATAAAAAATTATCTGCCTCGTATGTATTTTTAGGGTAGTGGGTGTATATTAGGCATTGAGACTTGATATAATCACTTTTTTTTAAAGTGTTAATTGCCCTACTATGTTTGCTTTGTATTTTTATTGATAAAACACTTTCAGGATGCACAAAACCTGAAAATTTTAGATTGTAAAAACTCTGAAGTTTTCCAAAGAACTTTCAAGAAATATAAATATATAAATATATAAATATATATATATATATAAAGAGAAGAAAAAATAATAATTTTCTTAGTATGCAAGAATTTTTTTTTTGTGGGGTTATATGTACCTTTTAATTTAGGACATAACCATTAAATGAAAGGTCATAGCCATTCATTAAATGGTTGCAACTCAAAAACAAGATGTTTATATATATTTTTCAGAATACACTTGAGGATCTGACAATGTCTTGGGTTGTGTGTATCAACACACCCTGTAACACGCTCGTGTTCTTGTCCGTGTCTATCTCTGAAAGTTTGAAACTTGTCAAACATGGTTTGGAACACGCATGTGCTTCCTTTCGTGTTAGCTTCTACCAAATAACCCATTTTATATCAAATACACTCAACTTGACCGTGCACTTACCTATGTTGCTCTCTAACATGTTTTTCCATTTATTTTTCATGAAAACAAAGTGAGATACATATTTTTCTTGTATTTATATACTTTATACTTCAAACTATATTAAATTTTTTCAACAAGCCCCCACTTAGTTTGTAGTATAAAGTATTAAATCAAGTTGCAAACAATAAAATTATCTTTCAGTTTAAACTGTAACTTAATGTAAACATTTCAAGTCTTTAATGAAATTAATGATGGCGTACTTCTTAAACCAAAACAAGTGTTAATGGTGATTAAGCCTTAAACAATGATTTCTTAGTATTCGCAACAGAAATATCACACCTGTGAAACTATTCAAAGGCTCACAAAATTTTAGCACTAATATGGCCTTGTGCTACAATTTGAAATTCATGAACATTTACAAAGTTTTAGTACTTTTGTTGAAGCAGCACCACTTTCTATGCTTATATAGGTGAAGTTCCCTTGATCTGTAAATATTTAAACTTTGAACTTCATTAAGAGTAAAAGCACTCATCCTCCTAACAATTTATTATTAACATCATTATTATTACTTAACATCACTTATCAATTAATTTGTTATTACCCATTAAAATTTTTTATTAGTGGTATTGTTGATAACAAGTTGGGTTCCCATTAATTGATAAGTTTATTTAAAAGGTCTTAATCCCATTCCAGCAGATGTACTTTTAACCATATCGCTCGAGAACTATTTTCTAAATCAATTTGCTAAGTTTTTACAAGACCTTATATACATTATGGTAATAATACCATCACAAATTATTTGTCTTATAAACTCATGTCTTAAGCTTATATGTCTAGACTTTCCATTGTATACTTTTACTAAAAGCTTTAGACATACTTGCTTGGCTATCACAGTATGAGGAAATGGCTAGAAATTTACCAGTACCTTGTTTTTATGTGTTGTACTTTGTCTCTAGTGCAACCTAAATTTCTTATGAAGAGTTCATGAAAGAAAGTAGATTATAAAAATGATCTATTAACGAATTGAGAATGTGACCTCTGTACAGAAATTCATTATCTTCACGCTTTTCCCTTACTTGCTTTGTTTCTTCATCATTATTAAGTTATGGTGTAGGAAGTGGATATAAATTCTTATCCAACACATAAGCAATCTTCAGAGTAGTAAAAATAAATTATATCTTATCTCTCTAGTAGGTTGTTTGCTTTTGGCCCTTTTACTATGATTTAGTGAGCATGCTAGGCATGGGCGGATTTAAGAGGGGGGGAGCGGGAGCAACCATAAAAAAATATATAGTTTAAGTTTTTTTTTCCCCCACTAAATTTTTCAATATATATATTATTGAAAAAATAATATGTATATATTTTCTCTTAGTTGGTCATTCTCAAAACAATATAATATGTAAAATTTTTCATAGACCCTTAGTGAATCCATAATAATAACTTAATAGTCTATTATTATAATTCTTTTAGAAAGTCCAAATGATAAAAATTTTTCTTATTTTTTTTTCACTATTTTTAAATTTCACTTTTTGGCTTGGTTTCTCCAAAACTTCATATCTAACCTCTTCTTTTTATTTCTTTCTCCTTACCCACACCTCACCTCTTTCTCTTTGTATATTTTTTCTTTAATTTGTTCATTAATTATTATGCACTAAACAATTTGACAAGAGTAGTAATTTAGTATAGCATTCAGTCAGGGGTGGAACTATGTACAAGGATAGGGGGGCCATCGCCCCCCCAAGAATTTTGGAAAATTATATATATATATATATATATATATATATATATATATTAGTAATTATAAATTGGCCTAGGGGTGCGAATTCGGTCGGTTTTGGGGGATTATTTGACCGAAAACCGAATTAACTGAACCGAAAAAATAAAACCGATCCGAACCGAAATAACTAAAATTTTCAAAATAAAAACCGAACCGAACTGAAATAACCAAAATTTTAAAAAATATTAATTATTTTTATTTTTTATTACATTATTATAATATTTAAAAATAAAAAAAATTTAGTGAAATTCGGTTATTTCGGTTAACCTATTTTCTGAGTATAAAAACCGAACCGAACCAAAAATTCGGCCAGTTCAGTTCGGTTCAAAAAATCGAAAATGTTAATCAAGCAAACCGGTTCGGTTCAGTTTTCGGTCCGATTCAGTTTTTGCACACCCCTAAATTGCCCCCACCACCCCCCACCCCCCCCAATTTGATAACTTTATTATTATATTCGAGACACGAGCTTTACAAAACTTAAACTCTTAACTAGCCAAGCCCAAAATAAATTTAATTAAAAAAAAAACCTTAACTTATAATTATCTCAACCTGTGACTATTCAGTATTCACTAGCTACTACCTCAGTACTTCCTTTTGCTCTTCCCTACAAGAATTTGTATCCCATTATCCTTTGTTCTTCTTTCTTCTCCACGATCACATTCCTCAATTTTCCACCTAAATTCAACTCTATTTTCATATAAAGTGCTTCAAAATGGATAGTTTCCTCAAATATCAGACAAGAGATGCATCTCATTAAATATTAAGGTAAAAATTTATTTCTCTTTTTCTTTTTCTTTTTTTAATTTTTTAATGACTAATTTTTTTTTTCTTTTGTACATATAAGATTCAAACGTCATTACCAAATACATTATTATAAATTGTGATATGTTATAATAAATTTTTAATGACTAATTTTTTTTCTTTTGTACTAAATTTTTTTCTTTTGTACATATTATTCACAATTATAAATTGTGATATGTTAAAATACTAGTTTGTAGATAGTGGTGAGAATTTTTTCACTAATAAATTTATTCAATTGACTTGGTTGTCAAGACTTTTCGTCCCCCCCAACTAGAATGTCCTAGTTCCGCCCCTGATGACGATTTCAAGTTAATTTAAAGAGGGAGAGAGTAAGGCGGCAGAAAATCAAACTATACTTTTTACAATTGAATATCCATATATTTTGTTATTTAAACTACTCGTGGAAGACTCTTGGAAGATATCTTATTAGAATTATATATATATTGATTAATATATTTAATTTTTGTACAAGTTCAACATTAAAATCTGAAAAAAGAAGACTCATTTTGTTTTAAATCCTGGAGCATTTGGGGATTGTTCGAATTGAGGCCGTGGAGTGGCGCACTTGTCTTGGAATAGCCCCTCTGTTGATCACACAATGATGCCTACTCCTATTGCTATAGGGCAAACATAGTGGGGATAAGGAGTCGTGTCTAGCCATGCCATGTAACCTAAAACGAAAAATAACATAGGAATTAAATCGAGACAGACTGCAACACTATACTAGAAATAGGCTTTTTGGAAAGCCAATTAGAAGGCACCTCGGCATATAGTCCCTTTTGTGTAAGTGATTTTTCAATGTGCTTATAGGTAAAGAAAACTAAATGTCATTTTTTGAAAAAATGGTAAAGAATTTTTCTTTGATCCAAAACTTTTTCCGTTAAATCAATTTCTTTAACTGCATAAAAAAAAGGTTTGATACTTTTACTGAAATATTTTAATTAAAAATTTATTAAAATAAAATAGTTTAGAAAAATTAATTAAAATCATTTTATTGGTAAATATTAAAGTTGAAATTTATGACAAACTATATATTTTTAGGCATAATACGTTGGCAGTTCCTGTAATTGTTATTTTTTGTCAGTTTGACGTCTCTACTTATAGTCTTGTCATTTCAACACTTGAACTCTCCTAAAATGTAATTTTTAAACCATTGTCAAGACATGTGGTATGGAGTAGTGAATCAATATGTGACATATTTTAAGGATTTGATTGACCAAAAACTACAAGTAAAAGTGTCAAACTAACAAAATGTAGCAAGTACATTGGATGATAGATGTATTATATCATTAAATTAGTGCATTTTAGATGAATTTATGTGTTGAAATAACAAAACTATGAGTTGAAAATGTTAAATTGACAAATTATACCAAATATAGAGAGTTGTGGATGTTTTACGCCTATTTTTAATAAAAGCATTCATTAAAAAACAACAAACAGAAGAGCAAAACCTAATCATTATAGTTCATTGATAACAAACTAAAATTTTGGAGTAAGATTATAATCAAATTAAGTTAAAATACCACTAAATTTGAACTCCATTTAACTGTAAAATTTAGAACTAGAAATTTGATTTCAGCTCTATCAAGTTTTGTTTTTAGAACTTACACTTGATTTGATATAATAATTTTTATATTCGAACTCAACATAAATCAATTACATTAATGATATTAAAATATTCAAATTTTACTCAATTTAATAAGATATTTATTAAAATTCTTATCTATTAAAATAAAAGAACTAAAATAATAAATACACGTACAAATTCAATTAAGTTAACGAAGTTATGGAAAAAAATATTATAGAGTTTGAGCTCAATTTTTAGCCAATTTATATATATATATTAAATTTTGAGCTCTAAAGTTATTAAGCAAAAAATTTGATAAGTGTTCATCTTCATATTTGAGTATTTACTCTAAAAGCTAATGTGTCAAACTATTAAAAAATTTAATTTTTTATTAAAAATAAAATATTTACCACAATTATTTAGTGTTATTTTTTAACTAAAACACTATTATACATATTTTATTTGGCATAATACATACATGGCCCCCCTGTACTTGTCACTTTTTGTTAGTTTGACAGTTGAATTTATAGTTTTGCCATTTTGACACCTGAATTTGGCGAAAATGTAATTTTGAAACCCCTATCAGCACACTTGACACGGAATAGCGAATCAGCATGTACCACATCATAAAGATTTAACTGACCAAAAACTACAAGTGGAGGTGTCAAACTGACAAACAATGACAAGTACATGGGGTGGTAGATGCATTATATCATCATATTAGTGCAAACTAATGCATTTTAATGAAGTTCAAGTGTCAAAATGGCAAAACTATAAGCTAAAGTGTAAAACTGACAAAAAGTGACAAGTACAGGAGACTATGTATGTATTATGCCTATTTTAATACTACTCAAATTCTAAAAATATTTATTTATTACATATTTTTCTATCTTAAATCACTCAAAATATTTTTTCCAAACCATTAAAAAATTACAGTAATTACTTAGTATTATTTTTTTAACTAAAACACTATTATACATACTTCAATACTCTTCTAAAAACAAATCTTATTATAACTAAAAAATTATGGCAACAAAAATAAAAAAAATAAAATAAAATTAGTGTGATATATTTTATTTTTAATTTATTTAGTTATTATTCTATTTCAATTATTTATTTAATAATTTTTTTCACAGTTCGCGCATTATGCGGATTCACGACCAGTTCAAGTAATTCTAGTTCAACACTGTTAATTATGAAATTAATTTCAAATTTATCTTTAATCCTTTTGAATAGTTTGTGCGTGTGTTTCACTCCACCACACTCCTACTTTGGGGTTCATGATAGTTTTACCAATCCTTGAATTTTCTATAATTATAACATATATTCCATCTATCTTAAAATAAATAATTTTTTAGTTAAATAGTTACTTTTAAAAAAATAATAATATTTGTTTATAAATTTATTATTTTTATCTTATTTTCTCTCCAATTTAAATATGCTTATAATTTGTTTTTCTTTATAATTTTCTTTTAATATCCTTCAAATTTCTTAATGAAAAAGAATATTTTTGAAATTTTAATTACTATTCTAACCCAAACAAACAAAGCAAAATATTATTATTTTGATAAAAATTTTAATATATATATATATATTTTATTGGAACATAGCAAAAATAGAGCTAAACTTTGTCATGAGTGTTTTTTTGAACCTTTGTCATGAGTGTTATGGACAGACAATGGAAGAGTTTTATTCCTTTTATGAAGTTCATGAGCTAGATCCATATTCGTAGTTATAAAATACTGAACATAATAACTAAAAAAATGTAAAAAACTTTGTCATCTTCATTTCCAATTTTTAATTACAAGTTTTAATTACAAAAGTCCCTTGATTAACATCAACCTACTAAGCACTTAAGTTGCTGCTGTTCTAAAATTAATAAATTTAGTCTTTAAGGTTTGTTGATGACCATACAGTTTAGTCCTTCAAACAGCAAAAAAATTATGATTTACACTACAATTTAACCCAAACGTTTAATTATACAACACTTTGGTCCCTTAAATTGTAAATTATTAGAATTTTAGGGTCCTTAAAATCATGAAACTTGTTAATTTTGAAAGAGAAGGACTAAAGTGATTATTGAAGTCTAACCTAAAGGAGCATTGTATAATTAATGCTAATTGCAAAGATCATATGCACTCAAAGCTTATGCTTAACCTAAAAGTTAGTTGTGAAATTAGCTCAATAAGCTCAACATTTGCAACACAACAGCTTTGTTTAATTTCTGTTTTTTTTTTTTTTTTTTTTTTTAGTTCAGTAACAGTTGGACTGATACTGATGGGAAAGCAAATATAGCTCAACTATCTAAATCTCCATCTCCTTAAACAAACCCTTATAATTGGTCACATTCTAACCATCTTTTAGTTGCAAATTGACCTAAAAAGAAACCAAACCATACTCCTTTTTTTTATCAGGCTGACATGATAGTCTCTATCTGTAATTCCTTTTGATTCTATATACTGAATTCTATACAATAAAATGAACTAAATAGTCAAATGGTAGGAACTCCTTAAAACCTTAAAAAGGTCATGGATTCAATTTCTAACAAGCTAAATTCTCCCACTATGTTAAAAAAGAAAAATTATATCCAAAAAATCCTATATCAATTTGTGTCATTCAAGAATCAATCCGTAACTTGAAAAATAAATAATAAACAAGTTTACATATCAACATAGAAATGAACAGGCAAAGGTCACTAACAACATAAGTTTTAAGGATGAAATTCAATTGAAGCATCTTGATTTTGTTTCATGTAGGTTTTATTTCATAGGCAAAACATAAAAAATTGCTTACATAAAATTAAAAGAAAAAGACTAAAACCCTTGCAATACAGGCCTCTTTCCAAGCCTTTTCATCTCTCTATCCATTTGGCCACTTAGCATCAATCCAAACATCTTAAAATCACATAAAAGAGACCAAAATGGATGACCAAAAGTTGCAGGAACATTTCTTTCCACAAAGAAATGGCTGTACCAAGCAAAACCATACCCAAACAGAGGCACACAGAACAAAAACCACCAATTGAAAAACATTGAATATAGCAAACAGATAATACTTGCTAGTGTACCCACAAAATGCCACCTCCTTGTTGCTGGTTTTGAGTGTTGCATCATGTAAAAGGGCCAGAATTCTTCAAAGTTCCTGAAATTCATATCTGCTACAGCAACCTTATCTTATCAAACCCAGATCAAGAAAATCTTCAAAATCTGAACTTGAAACCAAACCTGAGCTAAAACTCTATCTGGGTCTGATTTGAATTTCAAGAAAGATAGGATTTTGAGATTTCCCAATTTGTGGGCAGGCTTCAAATCTTTAAAAATAGTTAACTCTCAATAATTTGCAAAGACACAGAAAAAAACCAGAGGCTTTGACTGTGAATTCCTGGAAGCAAGAAAATTTTTTATAAAAAATGATTTGGTGGATTGCTTCCAGCAGCTCTTCACCAACAGGTTTTGATGTTAACTGAGGATCAAATAAAGATTAAAAACATAATAAGTGAGAGAATTTTGAAGGGTGAACAGTAGTTGTCACAGCTTACAGTAGAAATTATCAAAATAGGTTTTGGGTCTCCGCTGCTTTACTGCTGGTCTTATTATATATTCTGCCGTTATTTTCTTGGCATTTTTGTGGTATGTGATGGGGTAGGACTTTTATTTATTATCATTATTTTTTATTTATTTAAGAAGAAAGGTCATGCGGGTAGTATCTGCCTAATTCTTCATTCATAGGTAATAATACTTTAAATTTTGCATATATTATGCGTTTATTTTTAATTTTTAAAATAATTAATTTAATATAAATTTATTAAAAATATAATTTAATTAGTTTAGATGTTAAAACAACAAGTTATAAAACATTATTTTTATTTTTAATAATTGAAATATATAAATAGTTTGTTTATAATTTGAGAAATAGATAAAAATGTTAAAATTGAAAACTTTGGGATGTATTATTTTTATTTTTAATTAATTTATTTAATTTTTATGAGTCTAAAAGTACACTTGATTATTGAATTATAATTTAATTTTTTATAAAAATTAACTATAAAAATTAAATTTTGCACAATAAAAAAAATATGAAAAAAAAAATTGATGATAATCATTTCATTGGGTAAATTATGGTATATTCTATGATATAAATGGCAGGAAATAAATGGGGATATAAACAAGACAAAACAGGCAAGCAAGGTTTTCTTTCTTTTTTTTTTTTTTTTTTTCCCTTTCTATCATATGAATTGGGTGGAGTGTTGTTATCTATCCCAATATGCCACGTCAATGATTCCAATGGATCAAAATTATGTTTTGACTGGGTTTGCTTTTCTTTAGCTGGTTGTTAAGGGAAGAGTTAAAAGGATGGGAGTTTTAATTTTACAGTTTTATGTTTATATTTTTCACCACTTGATTTATTCGTAAATATTGAATTTGCTTTTAGATAAGCTAATCTTTTTTTAAAAAATCAATTTAAAGCTAATAAAGAGTATATAAGTCTAGTGTTTTATACAGACACGCCAAGCACCTTCATTATTAAAAATTATATTATTTTTGAC
>CATIWK010048167.1:0-13775 GCA_949634005.1 Mallotus japonicus | reverse complement strand
ATACCCATATGTCCTTATGAATTTTGCAATTTTAAAAAGATAAAATTAATATTATATAAATTCCATGTCATAATATTTTATTCGATCAAATTACTGTTGTGAATAAATTTATAAAGATATTAATTAAAATAATATATATATATATTTTAAAATTTAAGAAATATATGAAGATTTATAATGGTAAGATATTACCCTAATTGATAATTGAAACTATTAATTTAAATACCAGAGTATAACATCATAACAATATAGCATTGTAATTATAAAAGTAGTGCAATGAGACTTTTAGTGTAATTTCTCCAAAAATATACAAATACAATGCTAGTGATATTGGCTATTGCTCCATTAATAAAAAAAGAGGGAGAAAAAAAAGATGAACGAAAATGGAGAAAATAACAATTTAAAAAATAAAGGAAAGGAAAAAAGAAAGAGAGAAAATAATTAAATACACTTTTATCCTATAATGATAAAGATAAAGTAAAAAAAAAGGTAACAAGGCTCTGTTTGTTTGTGGAAAATATTCTTTCAGAAAATATTTTCCTTTATTTTCCAATATTTGGATCACCAAAAAAAATAAGTCAAAGGAAAATAAATTGTTAGTTAAAGGAAAATAACTTCAAAATAAGAGAAAATGATTTCTCATTGTAAGGATGTGAAATCATTTTTTAATATTTTTTTCAATGTTTTCTCTCATCATTTATTCACTTTTCTTTTATTTTTCAATGTGTTTTCTCCTCATATATTATCTTTTAGTGTTGCAGCTAAATATCGTAAAATATTTTCTTTGAAAAATAAATTTTTTGAAAATTATTTTTAAAAAATAAAATATTTTTCGCAAACAAACATAGGCTAAAAGACCAAATAATCATAGAATTTTCCTTTGCTTATAAGTTTAAAAAGGGTTTTTTTTTTTTTTCAAAATAAAAAATATAATGGCCAAAACGTAGTATAGGGGCTTAATAGTAGAAATACAAGGGCCAATTGATGCCGTTTTGCCAACGTCTACGACCCAGCTAAAAAAAAAAAAAAAAGACCTCTACATGCTATGCCGTTTTGCTAAAAGAGTAAAACCCTATATATTCTGACTTGCAGAAAACGCAGACAGGACAGCACAGGAAGCTTGCTGCATATTAGATAAAGCATAGAAAAGCCAACTGCAGCATTAAGCTTCTTTTCCCTTAAAACCATGGTATGATTGAACTCTTTTTTTTTTTTTTTTTTTTTTAAAATTATTATGTGTAAAATAAGCTAATCAGTTGTTGAACAGAAAGGAGAAGCTCATTTGATTTTTGATTAATTTTGCAGTCAGAACAACAGCCGGAGAAGAAGGTAGAGACGCAAGAGGATCTCGAGCGCAAGAAGAAGAAGGAAGAAAAGGTTTTTTATTTTAAATTGGTCTTGTTTGGATTCAGCCATTTGAAAGAATTGAATTGAATTGAACTCTTGCACATTTTTGAAAGAGAGAAATGGATCAATTTCTGAAGAAATGAATTCTTGCACATGATTTCATTTTGTTAAATTGCCATAATTCTGTCTATCAACAATCATCTTTCTTAACATTAAAAGAAAATATATGGCTAAACAGAATTCAATTGAATTCTTTCATTTTTGGATTTCTAGAAACTGCCATTACCACTTAAATTTCGTTTTATATTATATTTTTCATTTTATATTATGTTTTCTGTAATGTGCAGGCTAAGGAAAAGGAAGCCAAGAAGCTTAAGGCTGCTGAGAAAGCTGCTAAATTGAAGGTATGTTTGTCGAATGTTGGTATAGTTACTGTGCATAATTTGTAACAGACTTTGAGTTCTCATTTTGGCTTGCACAGGAACAGCAACAGCAACAACAACAATCTGGTAACTCTTCGAAGAAGAGTAAGAGGAGAGATGTTGGAAATGAAGAGAATGCCGATGAGTATGTTGATCCTGAGACTGCTTGTGGTGAGAAGAAAAAACTTTCTGCTCAAATGGCAAAACAGTACTCTCCAACAGCTGTTGAGAAATCGTTAGTATAGTTGTAGTTTCCGTTCTTTGACTTTCATGTCTTCTTACAATAGCTATTATTTTTTCTTCAAACTCAAAATCGTTTCTATTAATGTTCTTTAGATGGTATGCCTGGTGGGAAAAATCTGGTTATTTTACACCTGATGCAAATAGCTCAAAACCACCATTTGCCATTGTAAGTGTCTCTATCTTATTAGCTTTGTTATTATTTATAATTATTGCAGTTGTTTTTTTTATTTTTTTTTATTTTTCCTATTGTTGATGTCATCGTGGTGCAGGTTCTTCCACCTCCAAATGTGACCGGAGCACTACACATAGGCCATGCCCTTACTGCTGCTATAGAGGTGGGGCAGCAACATTTCACTATGCTTCTTTGTTCATTCCTTTTGCTGAAACTTTTTGTGGTGCATCATTTGAGCTTTTGAATGAACTCTTATGACAAGCAGGATACAATTATTCGTTGGCGGAAAATGTCTGGATATAATACCTTGTGGGTACCTGGTGTTGACCATGCAGGGATAGCAACACAGGTCAATTTCTCTCTTTACTGTTTTGTTGGTCAAATCCGTCATAGCTATGCTTGTTTTAATTTAAGTTCACTTCTCCTAGATATGTTCCATAGCTACTGAGCATATCTAATATAATACCTTTCTGATCTCTAGGTGGTTGTAGAGAAGAAGTTGATGCGTGAATGCAATTTAACCAGACATGACATTGGTCGTGAGAAGTTTGTTTCTGAAGTGAGTTTGAGTTTTTTGTTTTTCATTTAGCTTTTTGATACTTTCCTGTCTTTTATTAAATTTTCAATGCGTTATTCATCTTTATGATTTTATCCTCTTTGATGGTCTTATGTAAAGGTTTGGAAGTGGAAGGAGGAGTATGGGGGTACAATACTTGGACAGTTGCGTAGGTTAGGTGCCTCTCTTGATTGGTCTCGTGAGGTAATATTCTAAGTTCCATATTTCAGCATTGGTCTGCAAGTTACTGATGTTGTCATGTTGATTTTGTAAACTATTGATGTTCTCCATCAATATGATCTTATTAATATTTTCTTCAGTGTTTTACAATGGATGAAAAAAGATCAAAGGCGGTGATAGAGGAATTTGTTCGGCTATACAAGGAAGGTCTCATCTATAGGTACGCTTGACATGAGATAGTGTAACATTCACCCATAATGTGCCATGTAAATGTAAAATCATTATTGACTTTCATCAATTAAAGTATGTTTGTGTTAGTTGCATTATTGACTTTTTAGTATATTATTTTGCCATTTATTTTGTATAGAAACTGTGCGTCTTGCTTCATTTAGGTGAGTGCTTTTTTGTGCTTTAAGTGACTGGAAGATTTATCACCTCAAGTGCGCTTGACGCTTGTAATTACCTTGACTCTTGTCCATTTTCTAGTGACGAGATTAGATAGTGGCGTTTTTATTTGGTGACAGTAGATTTGAATTTCAAATGATAAACAGTTAGAGAATCAATTAATTTAGTTTTTTAAAATAAAAGTTAGTGGCTTGTACATATCTGTTGCTTGGAATCAAATAACCATACAGAATGTGATTTTAAATGGACTGTGATTTTTTTTTTTTGGATCCTCTAGTTGGTTAAAAAAAAACCTTCATTTTACTGTTTATCACACCAAGAATCTATGCTGTTTATTTTCTTTATTGTGATGGGAATAGCTCTTTGGAACCTTCTAATAAGACCTTGTGTAGGGATCTCCGGCTGGTGAATTGGGATTGCACCTTGCGAACAGCTATATCTGATATTGAGGTAAGCTATTAATTTAAGTGGTATTTTGTTCTATGTTCATGTACTTATCTGGAAATTATTTTTTGTTGTAGGTAGATTATATTGACATTAAAGAGAAGAAACTGTTGAAGGTTCCTGGGTATGAGAAGCCAGTGGAATTTGGTCTTTTAACCTCATTTGCTTACCCTCTGGAGGGAGGTTTGGGTGAAATTGTTGTTGCCACTACTAGAGTGGAAACAATGCTTGGTGATACTGCTATTGCCATACATCCTGATGACCAAAGATACAGTCATCTTCATGAAAAATTTGCAATTCATCCATTTAATGGAAGAAAGCTTCCAATAATTTGTGATGCTGTCCTTGTTGATCCCAATTTTGGGACTGGTGCTGTCAAGGTAAGGCTATGCTTCTCAAAATGCTGAAGTTGTTTCCATCTCATTTTGGTAACTCAATAATCTTTTATTCTTTTGTTTTCTGCAGATTACTCCAGCCCATGACCCAAATGATTTTGAGGTTGGCAAACGTCACAATCTTGAATTTATCAATATTTTCACAGATGACGGTAAGATTAACAGCAATGGCGGCTCAGAGTTTACTGGGATGCCACGTTTCAAGGCCCGTGAGGCAGTGACAGAAGCATTACAGAAAAAGGTGCTTCATTCAATCATAGCTGCACGTTCATACCCAAGATATTTATGATATGGACTTATGGTGAAGAAGTTCATTGCAGGAACCATGTCCTATAAGCACATTATACAAATGCAATCCTTTAACTGCATGCCACTCCTATCACCCTCTATCTTTTGGTTGTGTTATATTTGTTTAGTATGTCTGTTTCTATTGCATTGCAGAATCTGTTTCTGAAATTAAGGTTTTAGTACTCATTTCTTACTTGCAGGGACTGTATAGGAGTGCTAAAAACAATGAGATGCGACTTGGCTATTGTTCCAGAAGCAATGAGGTTGTGGAGCCAATGATAAAGCCCCAGTGGTTTGTTGACTGCAGTAGTATGGCAAAGCAAGCCCTTGATGCAGCAATTGATGGTGAAAATCCAAAGATTGAATTCATTCCAAAACAATATTTGGCTGAGTGGAAAAGGTTCTACTTTTCTCACTGCTTTAAGTTGTTGTAAAGCATAATAATATGATCACGTCGTATCCCCCAATGGTTTACAAGAATACCAATGTCCAGAATTCACCTGAAGACACGATAACATACGCCACACTGTTAATTATTGTTCATGTATATGTGTTTTTACTGAAATATAACAAGATTCAACTTCATTACAAAATAAATGTAACAGTGCACCCATTCACTAAAGAATCTTTGTGCTCATATGGTACTGTAAAGCATGTTGTATTAGTAAAAACCCTGGAAACAGTGCATCTCTATGTTTCATACTAATAAAGCAAACTTGCATTAGAAGTCCATACAGTACTTGACATAACTTTTAAACCAGGGTCTCTCTAGTGAAGTTCTATCTACTAGGATTGGGCACTTCGTTCTGTTTATTCAGTCGAAAATTTTCAAAAACTAAATGGAATGACAGTTCTCAATGATATTAGAGATTGATAATAAAATTGGTAAAAAAGAAGAATCTTTTGGAGGCAGTATGGATGCTTAGTGGATTACAGGGAAACCCACTTCCACTTTTTGCTGTTACATACATTTGTTTGGTTGTGGACTGGTTCTGATGTTTCCCTTGTGATTGCTTCTGTATTCCATAGCCAATGTGGAAATGTGTACCTGAGGGAATTATCCTTCTTTTTCTAGTTTTTAACTGGTGTGCAACTGACTAGGGAATTTTCTTGCCGAATGGTTTATTTCCATTATGTCATGGTTTTCATCATTGCCTGATTTTGTCGGTATTCATATAGTTGTAAAACACCACAGGTGGCTTGAGAATATACGTGATTGGTGCATATCAAGGCAGCTTTGGTGGGGTCATCGGATACCTGCATGGTATATTACCCTGGAAGATGATAAATTGAAGGAATTCGGTGCCTACAATGACCATTGGATAGTTGGTAGAGACGAGGAGGAGGCTTTAGCGGAGGCTAGTACAAAATTTGCTGGAAAGAAATTTGAGATGAGTCAAGATCCTGATGTTCTTGATACCTGGTTTTCATCTGGGCTATTTCCATTGTCTGTGTTGGGTTGGCCAGATAATACTGATGACCTGAAAACATTTTACCCAACTTCGGTACTTGAAACTGGGCATGACATTATATTTTTCTGGGTTGCTCGGATGGTGATGTTGGGAATTACACTGGGAGGTGATGTGCCATTTAGGAAGGTGAGAAAATGTTTGTCCTAAAATTGCATTTGGAACATTGTAATGATTATTGGTTGTTTGTACATTGATGATTTGTTTCCATTCAGGTTTATCTGCACCCAATGATTCGTGATGCACATGGTCGTAAGATGTCAAAGTCTTTAGGAAATGTCATTGATCCTCTTGAAGTAATTAATGGGATAACCCTTGAAGGCCTTCACAAGAGACTGGGGGAAGGTAATTTGGATCCAAATGAGCTGGCTGTTGCAAAAGCTGGACAGAAGAAGGACTTTCCTAATGGCATATCCGAATGCGGTGCAGATGCTTTGCGATTTGCTCTTGTTTCTTATACAGCTCAGGTTGATGCTCCTGCTTATCAGTATGTTTTTCTTTTACTCTGAGCATTGTTTTATCTCTTTACTGATGCTGCCGTCATTGTTACCTTTCAGTCTGATAAAATAAATTTAGACATTCAACGAGTTGTTGGGTATCGTCAATGGTGTAACAAATTGTGGAATGCTGTTCGATTTGCTATGAGCAAACTTGATGTTGACTATTCCCCGCCACTGACTTTGCATATAGAAACTTTGCCTTTTAGCTGCAAGTGGATACTCTCAGTGCTAAACAAAGCCATATCCAAAACTGTTTCAGCAATGAACTTGTACGAGTTTTCGGATGCTGCCAGCACAGTGTATTCATGGTGGCAATATCAATTTTGTGATGTTTTCATTGAAGCAATCAAGCCTTATTTCATTGGTGATAATCCAGCATTTGCCTCTGCGAAGAATTCTGCACAAGACACACTCTGGGTGTGTTTGGACAATGGCCTGCGGTTGCTTCATCCTTTCATGCCCTTTGTTACTGAGGAACTATGGCAACGCCTTCCTCCATCCAGGGACCTGACAAGAAAGGAGTCAATTATGATATCTGAATATCCATCAACTGTAGAAGTAAGTTACATTTTCATAATTTGAGGAAAATATTTTAGGTTGTAACAGTTTAAACCTGCTAAATTAAGCCATACAATCATTCACATAAATTATGTTTTAAAATTTACATTTAAGGACAACTAGTAATATAATCTTTCTAAAAGTAAAAGTATAATACATATCTACTATAATATTATACTGATCACAATGTCATTTTTCATACTTGACGCATGAATTTGATTATCTTTACAAATAAACAAATTCAGTGACTAACTAATAATTTTTCCTGTGAATGTCCCAATTTTCTTCTTAAAATTATTGAAATAATACTTGAAGCATGGTAGTAACAGTACCATTGACAACAACCAGTATTAATGTCACATGTAGAAAAGCAAAAAAAATGTGGAATGAAAAGTATCAGCTTTACTAAAATATTTGCATGTCATTGTTTCTGAATATTTCAATTCTCGAAGGTTTAGAAACTTTTTTTTTTTAATCTTTCAATATAAGTTCTGTTTCTTTTATGTGAGATAAAATAATAGTATCATAGTATTTGGAATTTTAATGGCAAAATAATGTCAATAGACCTTCATAAAGTTAAATAGTTCAAAGAGAATCTCTGAGGGCCTCCTTTTATGTCTCAAACTCTTTATTATAATGAGTCTATTTTATAAAATAAGAGTCCAACGGACTTTTTATTCCTTAAATATAAAGTAGAGAGTTGGTTTTGTTCTCCACATCTAGAGAGCCAAATTCCACTCTTTATCCTACTTTTAATTAATAAAGTGCAAGTTCTATGCAGTTTATTTATTAATTCTATTTTTTTTTTTGAATTGCTGTCTTCTAATTTTAATTAATATAGTAAAAAAAGAAAGAAGAGAAATAATTCAAGTTCTCAATGCTTTATGGGAAAAGGACAACAAAAAATCAAAATTTAAAGAGTTCATTGAACTTGAATAAATTTTTTAATTTTTGTATCTAAAAATTAATAAAGATACGCTTTATAATACCAAAGATGCTCTTTAAAATAAAAAGCACCAGGAGATTCTCCAAAGGGACAAGAGGAATCCTTGACCGTTCTTGGGTGATTAATATACTTACACAGAATAACTACATAGTTAGAGAATGAAAAACATAAAAATGGACAAGGGACGTTGCAAATTAAAAGAAATAATAGAATAAGAAAAAAAAAAAAAAGAGCTTGGCATTGATGGCTAGTCAGTTGAGTATGTTTAACAATGTGTTCTCAGTATCGAATGTTCACTACTTGATGATTCCTTGGTGCAAACAGATTCATTTTAGCTGAATCATTTTGTCATTATGGGCACCTTCATTTTATTGATGATGATTAGTGGTTAGACTGATACCATAATTATCTCAAATTTTAGATAGTTTATCTAACTAATGCTATAACCTTTTTTCTGTGTAGGCCTGGACAAATGAAAAGGTGGAGTATGAAATGGACCTTGTTGAGTCTACAGTGAGGTGTATAAGGTCTCTCAGGGCTGAGGTGCTTGGTAAACAAAGGAATGAAAGGTAACAGTTGAAACAAAATGCTTGTTTTTTTGTTTAAGCAACTACTACTATTTTTTCCTTTCCCATTGTTGTTTTCTGGTTATCAAATTGCTTGCATATTGGGTTGAGTCTCTTCCAACTTTCCCCTTCTGTTTGCACATGCATACATATATTTGTTTTTTCTCCACCTGTAAGCATAAATCCAAAATTTCTCCTTTCTAACATGACATAAGTGCAATTATTTATGATTTTGATCAAGAATCCATCTGAATATCATTCATGTTTGATGTTAGCACATATAGTATGATGTCATGCAATCTGCATTAGCTGTTTTTTAGAATTACCTATATATGGATATGGAACTTTGTAATTGCTTTGCAAGGTGGCGCAGAAAACAAGTACTTGAAAAATCATCTTGCTCATTTTCTACATGAGTTTCAAATGATTAATATCTATATTGTGATTGTTTGTTTTCTCAGACTACCGGCTTTTGCATTTTGCCAAAGTGATGCAGTGGCAGAAATAATCAGTAGCCATGAATTGGAAATTTTAACTCTTTCAACTTTATCATCTTTAAAGGTACAGCACTAAATTTGCTAGTTCTTGGGCTTTAGTTTGTTCCTTTGTTCTTATCTGTTCCTTTAAGTACTTGTACTTTTATTTTGTTTCTTACACACTGCTTGAGGATAGAGTGGCCTTTGTGTGCGTTGTGGATCATGGGTGAGGCCTAGATATACTATCTTTTAAACTGGGTTGGAGCTATTCTGCTTTAAGGAAATATGAAGGAAAGTGACTTCACTGGGCATATTGATATGGTGTGAAGTATTTTTAGTAGATGTTTGAAACTAGCCTCTAAAACATAATTTTTAAATTTCTGTAGGTAAATTTACTGAACTTTTACACTGTGCATGGCTATGAGGTGAAAAGTGAAGGGAGGGGAAGGGAAGGAAAAAAAATGGAAGAAAAACTATAATTTTTTTGTGTTTGACAACTTGAAAATAATTAATAAAGGTAAAAGAAGGGGAAATATTTAAAAAGGAAATAAAATTTTAAGTTCTAACGTAATCAGGAGTTGAAAATTTTTGCACCCCAATTTGGGATGCAATTATTTTCACCTTGTATAAGGGGAATAAGGAGAATAATTCTCCTTCAATTCTCTTCCTCTAAAACTCTTAATAGCAAAATAAGATGAAAATTAATTATTCTCCTATTCCCCTCCCTTCCCCTTACTTTCCCCTAAAACCATGCATAGTTTTAGGACCTTGCTGTTGTATAAAAAATATGCTCTTTATTTTTTGTGATTTGCTAATAGTACGACACTTTGGGCTTTGTGTTCTGCTAATAGGGCACTTTAATCTTTGAAGTACAATGTTCTAAAACTTGTATGACACATTAGTCTGACTTTTATCATTTAGTTACACTTTGTCGTACCAAATTGGAAATTTGATTGCCTTTGTTGTAATATTGTAAAACTCTAAAGTCTTTCATTGTTATCTTTTGCATCAATGATAGTACAAGAAAACAACTGCGACACAGTGGTTTTTCAAAGTCCTAGAAAGTTTCCTTGAATTTTTCAAATAAACTGGACTGTGCTGGGTATAGAAAAGCAATCTGGATATTACCTGGCTTTGACTTAAATGATATAGGCAATACAAACACGTTTCCTTATTGTATCTTTGTTATTGGACCCATTAGACACCTGGCCTCATGTTAGCATCTGAAGAGGAATTCATTTTTACTTTCCTTAAATAATATTTTTGTGAAGGAAAATCTTAACAATTTGATTAATTCCGGTGGAATCCATATTGGTTTAAACTTTGAATGAATAGCCCACATCCTAGACTGGAAGCTGCCCACTTGGATGATTGTGGGACTATCTTTACCCCTGTACTCAGTCCATATCTTTCCACTTCTCCTCTAACTCCTTTCTATCTTTTCTTATAGGAATTCCTTGTCACTGCATGTTTGGAAATTGTCTACAAAAAGTAATTTTATTTGGTCAAACTCTATTTGAGCTACTTGCTTCATTTGTAATCCTTTTATTAGGTAGAGTCCAATTTGCATGGGCGAAAAATGAGAAATGAACTCTTCAGAGTCCAAGCAAGAGAGTTTAGATTTCTCTAGAACTGGGGCTTGCAGAAGCCAACACATCCTCTCTTATGATTGTAGGAGGTGGCTAATTCTTGGAAGGGTTGATATAAAAAAATGTAGTTGAATTCTCTCTTCTAAAAGTTATTTCAGTTCTCAAATTTGTTAAAAATTCATTTGAGATCAATTGGAATTATTTAACCATAAAATTTCTTTGGGGTTGGATGATCCATTTTCTTTTTTGGTACTTTAAAAGAAATAAGGAACCAGTCTACTTTTCACCTGAGGTCTGACTGACTGACTTCAACAAATTATATGAAGTTTTTTTAATAACCTTTTTAAGAAGTTTGATTACATAAGTTTTCAAATTTGTTTGTTACAAAATTTCCCTTGCTGTTCCCTATGTCTGCCAGAAGGGCATCTTTGTAAATGATGATAACATTCAATACTGAACTACTTTCTTCATTCAAGTGCTAAAATGTAGGACAACTATCAGTCATCGGGAGAATTTTAGTTACATACTTGCTAAGCAATTCAAGCCTTGTTTTATTGGCATTCAGTAAAACATACTGTTATTAGTGTTTGAAGTTGTATTTTATTCTCTAATAATGTTACATTTCCTTTGCTATATCGTTGTTCTGCTAAAAGTCAAGCATTTCAAAATTAAAAAAAATAAAACAAAATTTCAGGTATTGTTGAGCGGGAAAGATGCTCCTCCAGCTGGATGTGCATTTGAGAATGTTAATGAAAATCTTAAACTCTATCTCAAGGCTCAGGGAAAAGTAGATGTGAAAGCGGAGCTTGAGAAGATGAGAAATAAAAGGGATGATGCACAAAAGTAAGTCTGGCTTCTTGATTAAAATTATAAATATTATAAATAAAACATATATGCACACACAGACACGCATGTATTTTTATATCTTTATGTATCTCTGTCTGTACTTGGACACCAACATTTTTCAGTCAGTGTATTACAAATTTATATGCCTATGCATGCATCTCAATTTGCTTGGGCTGGCAAGAAAGATCACAAGTCACTTCGCAGTACACATTTTTATCTAGGTGCACTGCTACTATTTGAGCCTTCAGCATTGATATATATTTAGTCATTTTTTTGGGTAAAGATTATGTTCTGTCTTAATTATTGAGATGTTTTAACTCTGTAACATGGATCATATTATTCGCTTGAAAGCTTTGTCTGATTTTCCAACTACATGCAGCGTGACAAGCGTGGCTGCAACTATATATCATGATGCTTTTATTTATTTTGATTCTCGGTTCTTTCTTTTTCCCTTATCTTCAATTCAAGTAGTTTAGGATGCCTCTAGTTTTGGCTTCCTTAGGCTAAATAATTAAATACCTTAGGACTACTTTATAATTCCTATCCTTTTTGTTTCCTCCTTTCTTTCCTTCATCCTCAGTTTTCGTTAGGATGACACCCTTTTGTAACTTTTTTTTTTTTGGGAAGGAAAGCCAGTAATAAATAACTTTTTCCCATTTATGGCACTTGATGTTTTTGCCTCTTTGATATGTATACTTTTAACTGTCCTCTTATCAGTGTTCGCTTGGTCAGTTCCATTTGGTCCAAAAATTTCAAAAACCTAATTAACCAAATTAATTGAACCAAACTATATTACGAACCAAAAGTATACTTTAGTTTAATCGATTTATCCGTTTTGGGGCTTTTAATTAATTTTACCAAAAAATAAATAGACATTTGGAACCTAAGTTGTATTTTATGAAAAGACCCAGTAAAATGTATGGTGTCTATCCTTGTTCTTCCGTCCTTGCCTGTCTCAGAATATTCCTCTTCAAGTCGCAGTGATTGAATCGGGTCTGGTCTTCGCTGAAAAAGTGAGGTATCTCTATAAAAGAGTCCCATAATTCCAACTGTAGTATGAAACAAATAAAACATACTCATAAAATTAATTGTACTACTTAGAATGAGAACGAAATTGAACTGAATTAATCAAACTAATCAACTTTATCAACTAAACAATATTTAATACAAATGCCAAACTGAATTGAACAAAATTTACCGGTTTGGCTAGGCAATATGGTTTAAACTGAATAATTCTCGCTCCTGCTTATGGCTACAAATTATCATCATGCAAAGGTTTTCCATCAGTACAAATACGTTGAGAGAAATCTTGATGTTATCCCCCTACTGAGAACTCAAATGTTATTATTCTATGCTCAATGTTCAATTGATTGCAAATAGGATTTTCCTCTCAAATAGTGGCTGTATCTGTAAGTAAATTCTAGTTTTCTTAGCCTAAGGTGGAAGATTCTTTTGATAGGCTTAGAGCGGGGTTCTTCATGAGCTTGGGCCTACTCCATCTTCCTTTGTGGGATTAAAGGCAAGGCAACCTATGTGTCCTATAGGAAAAATAATAATTTGTTTTAAATTATGTCAAGTGGATTACATCAATGGCTAACAATAACTCTGGTCACTTTTATATATTCCAAAGGTACTCTCTGCTTTTTACAATGAAATCAACTCTCTAGATTCTGGAATGAGATGCTCCTAATATAATATGTCCCAAACTTTTTGCTTAGACATATTCTATATTCACCATTTGATTATTTCCTTTTTCCCTCTGAGATTCTACCCCGTGTTAACTCAATCCACTTGTTTATTCCTGCAGTAGTAACAGGGAGCGGAGCTAGAAAATTTTCTGGGGGACTAAAATAAACTAAAATAAGTCTTATCAATAATTAATTTTGAGGGCTGCCTACATTAGGACTAAAAAATATTAAGGAAAATTATAAAGAAAATTTTAAAACTATTTTAAGACTGAATAGTTTGGTTGGGATGGGGGCTAAGGCTCCCCTTGCCTCCCCTCTCTCTGCCACTGAGTATAAATAACCACCACAACCACCCTTACCAAGAGGCCATCAATTATTGAAGTTGCAGAACTTAGAGAACACCAACACTGTAATTATCTTTATTTTATTTTATTTTTATTTTGTTATAAACAATTACTTTTTTCTTACAAGGTAAGTTTTTTGTAGTCTTTTTTGAAAGTAATATTCATGTCTTAAACTTCTTTTACATAAAGAACAGTTCAAGATTTGAACAAAAAGAAGTATATAATATAAGTTAATAGTCATAGTACAAGGAACAATATCCTGTTTAAGTTGAGATCATTTTTGTTGTATGTGTTTAATACAAGTGGAAAATTTTGTTCGATAGCTGTTCCTTGACACAGTT
>CATIWK010048155.1:0-13920 GCA_949634005.1 Mallotus japonicus | reverse complement strand
TTAATAAAATTTGAAATCTAATTTATATTGTTTTCTAATTGAAAAACACAAAGGTTTATATAATTCAACCATAATTCGATTCTCAACCAATCATTTTTACTATTTTTTTAATTTTTTCAAGCTATGTAATGTCTTTTTTTTATTTTTTATATGAGTTTGATAATGTTACAAAATGAATTTTATATATACACAATTTACTTAACGTTAGAATACCTAATTTTAGTAACAATTGGATTGTTAATTATTACCTATTTTTAAGCAATTGATTTTATATACACAATTTTTTTTAATGTTAGAATACCTGAATTGTTAACTATTGCCTATTTTTTAGCAATGGATTTTATATACACAATTTTTTGGGGGGAAATTCTTATCTACACTGAGTGTATTACACCCAATATTAGAATTTGTGACACATCAATCAAATGATTTACATTTGGTTAATTATTTTTAGTAACAATATAATTTTTAACTATTACCTATTTTTTTTAGCAATAATCAATTATTTTCAAAATATTTTCCTACTTTTTTTATGTCAAATGTTGTAATTTTTTTTATTTATAATTGTATTGATATATTTTTTTTTATAAATTTAGTATTTGAGTATTTTTATTATAATTTTATTAGATAACAATAATCTAAAGAAACATAAAAAAATATTTTTAAATATAATATAGAATTATATAAGAACAATTTCATTGTACTAACATAAAAATATGCAAAAAAGAACTATTATATTATAATAATTAATATAATTGGAAAACAGTTTTCTAAATTTAACAAATGAACACAATATTCTAAATTTTCTATGAAAAATGAAAATTCAGTTTTCTAAGAGAACTAGAGTTAGAAAACATAAAATTATTTTCTACAAGTAAACAGCCCCTTAGCTTCTTGATCTTCCATTATTGTTGAGAATATATCCCACATTGAAAACTTACAAAATAAACAAGCGCTTATAAGTGGTGTAAATTGGGCCTTAACACAAGCCAATTAGTTTTGTGTTACATGGGCTCAACTTCATTTATAAGTCCACATGGATGTGCGTGGGTCAACACTCTCGAGGCCCGTAAATTCTTAATATGGTATCAGAGAGGGTCTGGCCCGGTTTCTTAATTTCCCGGTTGTTCGTTTGGATGTTCATTCTCAGCAGCCAGGTCCGGTATTGCCGCTGCCTTTCAATTAAAAAAATATATACGGGTTTCAAGTGTCAACTGTCAAATCTCAGTTGCACTTGAGGGGGAGTGTTGAGACTATATCCCACATTGAAAACTTACAAAATAAACAAGGGCTTATAAGTGGTGTATATTGGGCCTTAACACAAGCCAATTAGTTTTGTGTTACATGGGCTCAACTCTATTTATAAGTCCACATGTATGTGCGTGGGCCAACACTCTCGAGGCCCGTAAATTCTTAATAATTATCCCATGCATGGCCCATGTAATATAGCGTAGTCACCTATTTAGGACTTACAATTGTGCCTGTTTTAGTTATCCAGCTAGACTATATGTATTCTGTGAATTGGCACAAATTAATTAATGGAACCCAAAAATTGCTTATTATCTAGATTTGAATGAAACAGGAAAGAGAAAAGCTCGAAGAACTCAAATGAAATACCTCCAGAGCGCACTTGCTGCCCTTATTCATCCTTAACCCTTCAAGGTTATTTCTTATCCTCGATCACCTTTTCTTTTCTTTTTTTTTTTTTCTAAAGCTTAATTAGAAGAAAATCAACGAATAGAAATAGGGTTGTCAGGACTTGAAGAACTCCTACATTATAAGAAAGGTACTCTATCATTCAGCTACTATCTCAAAAATGAATACTTCTTGTAGTTTTTCAGGACCTGAAGTGCTGGATCAAGCCACCAGTTACATAAGACAGTTGTAAGATAAAATAGAGCAGCTCAAGCGAAGCAAGGAAGTACTGATGTGGAGCAACAAGCATTGAAATGATTTTTGCAGAACAATGGATAGCAAATATAATTATTTATTTATTTATTATTATTATTAGGATTTATTTTTATTTCTAATTTGGCATTGATTAGAATTTGACATTCCTATATTGTTAGGGATTTGATTTCCTATATTAGTTAGGATTGTTTTTATTTTTATTTCCAAATTAAAATTAGGGTTGGTAGGTTTATGTCACTCTATAAATATGTAAGCCTTAGGGCTATTAGAGGTAGTTTTTTATGATTTGAATAGAATTTCTATTGTTCCCAATTTTTGGTATTCTCATTTAGAGAATCAACGATTGTTGATGCCTATTCCCTGGGTATTCTCAGACTAAACAGGTTAATAGAAGGTTGTAGACGACATTCGTGCCTGAATTAATGTCCTCAACAGTTATCCCTTTAATTTTATAGCTTCCGCTACGTCAGTTGGTATCAGAGCCAACGTGCGTTCCTTGGTTGCAAAAAAAAAATGGCACGCAGAAGATAACAGTGTTTGGATGATGTTTATAAGCGTAAGTTGGTTCGGCAGATCGATCAGCGTTTGATTGAGCGATTTGAGCAGATGATGGAACATATAACTAAAAGGATGGCTGCTCTAATGGCCAATCAGATTAGAAACAATCCAGCCCCACGAAACAATAATAATTTTTTGGGCAATTTTGATGGGAAGGTTAGTGACGATGAGGAAGAAGAAGAGTATTATGAAGAGACCTTATTTTATAATACTGATGATGGTGAGGATGAAGATGCAATTATTGGAGATGAGCCAATATTTGATGAAGAGGATGAGAATGATGAGGAATGTGATGAATTGTTAGAAAGTGGTAATACAACTATTGACTTAATTGAAAGGTATCAGACTTCTAAGGATTTAGGAACTGAGATTGAAGATTATCCCAAACGTGAATATGATATGCCAGAGTTAGTCGAGCATGTTGAATATATTGATTTTATTGGCATTGATGAAATTCTTTACTCTTGTATTCCTTTAACTTCTATTTTGAAGGAATTACAAGTTGATGGTCAATTTATGATGTTCTATGCATCTATGAGCAACTTTCTTTCGCAATATTTGGGCAAAATTAAAGGGCAAATTTTCTCTATCCTGGAGGGAATGATGTGGAGCAACAAGCCTTGGAATGATTTTTGCAGAATAATGGATAGCAAATATATTTATTTATTTATTATTATTATTATTATTAGGATTTATTTTTTTTTCTAATTTATCATTGATTAGAATTTGACTTTCCTATATTGTTAGGGATTTGATTTCCTACCTTAGTTAGGATTGTCCTTATTTTTATTTCCTAATTAAAATTAGGGTTGGTAGGTTTGTGCCACTCTATAAATATGTAAGCCTTAAGGCTATTAAAGGTAGTTTTTTATGATTTGAATAGAATTTCTATTATTTTCCTAATTTTTAGCATTCTCATTTGGAGAATCAACGATTATTAATGTCTATTCCCTGGGTATTCCCAAACTAAATAGGTTAATAGAAGGTTGTAGAAGGCATTTGTGCACGAATCAACGTCCTCAATAGTTATCCCTTTAATTTTATAGCTTCCGCTATGTCAAGCACAATCTAACCCGACAAGTGGAAGTTGCAGCTCTTCAAGAGTAGTACCAGTAGTAGAGACAAGAACCGAGGATGGTGTTTACCTAGAACTGAATCTGATTTGCGGGCTTCACAAGAAGTTTATGTTACATGAGGTTTTTTCTGTTCTCCAAGAAGGAGGAGCTAAAGTCATAAGTCTTGCGCACCATAATGCTGATGACAGTGTTTTCTATACAATTAGGTCTCAGGTATATGTCTACATATAGCAAATTTTATCATGAATTAGTAGACATTTCGTTCAGGTTGCCTATTACTCAATATTCTTGATATTATCTTTTGTAGGTTATCATTCCCACAATTGGCATGGAGATATCTTTAATTCAAAAGAGATTGAAAGAATTGGTTTGTTGAGTGAACATTCTTCAAATGTTTGCTTGTTTCAATCAAATATGGATCGTTTAAGTAGATAAGCAATTATGTAATATTTTGGAGGATGTAATGTAACTGGTATGCAATACATATAAGTTTGTGAATTTTTCTTGGTGTGAACCACCCGTATTCAAAGTCCATTGGACTCTAACTAATTCGGTTCGATCCAGGTAGGACCATAAGGGCAGTAAAGGTTTCCTAGCAACTATTTAACATGACTGCATATGCTAGGATTTGAACCCAAGACCTAACTTAATCGAGAACAGCTCCCTGCTAGTTGATCCCAATGGTTGGTGGTCAAGTTTGTGAATTTTGTTGCCACCTTCAGTATTCTAAAATTTTAATTTTTTTATTACTATACAATCTGTAATTTTTAACTTTCGATGATTTCTCGCTCTTCAAATATCCAAATGATTTTATTTCAAAAAAAATATCCAAATAATTTATATTTTTATACAATTTGATGAAAAAAAATATTTATTTGGGTTTTCAATAGTAAGTATGAAAGAAAAAATAAAAAAAGAAAATTCTTTATACTTTTATGAAATAAAGAGATTCTAACTATTGTAGATTATAATATTGTTAGGCAAATTGCGCAAGTGCACGGTTCGCAACAAATAGTAAAGTAGTAAATATGAGTATCATTCCCATGAGGAGATTGATACCAAGTACTAGCCTTAATTATATTTCCACAATCTAACAAAATCGAATAATTGTAATGAAATAATAAATCAACTAACAAGAAAAGAAAACTTAAAACTAAAATAATTCTTTTAAATTCAATAATTAAAAACTAGAGCCTGGATTTGCTTCACTAGCTATTACTTGGATTACAGGATCTTTTCACAATTCAATTCATTGACTCAGTCAAGGGTAAAACACTCAAATTATCTAGAGTCTCTTTCGAGTTCATCTAAGAATACCAAAGTTAATTACAGCCTATTTTCATGGTCACATCAATTAACTAGGGTTCATTAAGTTCCTTAGTGATTTATTACACCCCGAAGGATTCGTGATTGAGGTTCCTAAGTTTTACAAGTCTATGAGCTGATAAATCATGCAACTTTCGTTGTCTCTAATTTACCCAAAAACATATACTTAATCAGGCCTAAAATCAAAAACAAGACATAAAGCATAACTTGTAAAATTGACTGAAAATTAATTTATGGAAAGGAAACAAAAATCCAAACAAGTATAGACTAGCTACGCAAATCCAAACCCTAAAGAGAGTTTAGCCACACATGATTGTGCCAATAAACACAAACATAAAAAGAGTTAAAGATGAAGAAGAAATAATATTGATTGTTGCTCTTGAATCTTGCTCAACTCCTTCTTCAATCTTTGTTAATTGCTTGTTTGTGTCTTCAAAAGAATGGATGGAATGAAAATTGAATGGAATCGAATTAGATTGGACCCCCCAAAACTCTCTTGTATTCCCTTTTATAAGCTAGGTCTCATGGGAAACTTAGTTGCACTTGAATTCTTCAACTTCTATTGAAAAGGAAACTTTCTCTACTCGTCATGGTTTCAGTCATGGGATGACACAAGTGGTGACACGTCATTCATTTTACGGCATGCCTTCCATCATGGCGTGACACATCTGGTGACAACCGTCACGGCTTCCATCTTGGCATGACAGATCCGGTGACAACCTTCTCATGATTCTTTAGTTTGCATAGATGAGGACATGGCTTCCATCATGGCGTGACAGAACCCACGACGCACCAGTCCTTGATTATTTTGGAGTTCCTCTCTAGACTTACCTACAAAAAAGGGAAATACTTATTAATATTAAATAAAAAGTCCTAATTAAACCAAAGTTAAATAAAAGATAATAAAATTAAATTAAAGGTTTAAACCAATATAATTTCTTATTAAACCTAAGTTCTGCCCAATCATAGCTAATTATTTATTCGAAATTCATTAAAATTCAAGTAAAAAACATGTGATAAATTACACAAATCAAATTCCTCCACACTAAATCTTTGTTTGTCCTCAAGTAAAAATCAGATTTAAACATTTAAACACTAGCTCAATCACAACTAAAGAGTTACAATTTCTAAAATATACAAGTCGACAACACCAAGACTGAAACATGTTTACTAAAGAAGATAATCAGACAAAAAAATACCATATATGAATGATTTACTAATCACAACCCAAGCACATAACCTATTTGAAATCCAATAAACATAACCTTAAGAGAAAAACAAAATTGGTTGTGAATGCGTTTTAAGCTCCATTTCACAACATATTTTCTATATTGCTTTGATGAGTGCGTTTTACACTCCATCTCATCCTTTTCATCTCTCAAATCCAAACTTCCCACTCTTAGTAATCCCCCGCCGTTCTCGTACTACTAAGCGTGGATACCGCTAAGTGGGTCCTTTGGATACTCTTACTCTATTTAGAGCATTGGAGTATATTTAGAGCAAGTAAAAATTTGAAATTAAGCATTGCTCTTAAGAAAAGAGAGATTTTTTTTTTATAAATAACTTGTAAAATTTCGCTCAATCTCCCAAAATCATGCTCAAATTCAATCGTTCAGTCATGCTTAGGTTGTAAGAACTAAATCTTTCATATATACTGACCATGTACAAGTATCTTAATTAATAAACCATTCAATATTTCGATAATTAAATAAAAAATGCACACTTATACATTGTCACCCTCTAATCGCAATAGAGCTTTTAATTTTGCATAAAACCAAAACAAAAATTTTAAGGACAGGCATTGCAACAAAATTTGGAAAAACGAGTTGAAAGTTAATGAAAATTTTTTTATTTTATTAATTTAACTATAAAACACACAAACATAAAACAATATCCTAACATTTGGCATCCTCCCCCATACTTATCTATGCCATTGTCTTCAATGATAGAAATATTAGAAATAGAAAAAGAAAAAGAGGACTTCTCTAGTAAGCATTTTCTTTCTTTTGTGCTGGCTCCAAATGTTGGATGACCTACAAAATAAAAGAACAAAAATTAAGAAAAAATAAATAAAAAATAAAAAAGAGAAAACCAAACTAAAATAAACTTAGACAAACGAAATAAGTCAAAACACGTTGGGTTGCCTCCCAACAAGCGCTTGTTTAGAGTCACTAGCTCGACTAAATTCCCACTGGATCATTAGGGAGGATTGATTAAAGAATAATTCTTCCCCACTTGAGCTTGCTTATTTGACACTCGAAAAGAGGATGAAAATTTTTTAATTCGCCACTCTTTAGTATCTTTCTTTAAATGCCCCTTCTTCTTCTTAACTTTCTTGGTTGCTTTCACCTCCTTAGTATCATGAATGATGAGGTTCATTGTAAGTGACTCTTTGGGAACTTGTGGAGGAACATCTTTAGTACAAATCTCAACTACGTCCACCCGAAAACAAGAAGTCATTGTTGGGGACTGTTGTGCCATTTTGAAAACATCAAACTCAACGTTCTCTTCCCCAACTTCAAGTGTTATTTTTCCTCTCTTGACATCGATGATAGCTCCAGCTGAAGCTAGGAAAGGTCGTCCCAAGATTATAGGAATTTGGAAATCTTCCTCCATCTCTAAAATCACTATGTCACAAGGCACATAAAATTCTCCAACTTTGATCGGCACATCTTCTAAAATTCCTTTAGGGTAGACTATAGATTTGTCCACTAGTTACAAAGTAATATTAGTAGGTTTGGGTTCACCTATGTTTAATTTCCTGTATAAAGACAAAGGCATTATGGTTACACTAGCCCTTAAATCACAAAGAGCCTTACTAATAGCTAATTTTCCAATAACACAAGGTATAGAGATACTCCCTAGATCTTTGAGTTTTGGAGGAAGCTTATTTCTGATCACAGCACTGCATTCTTCATTCATTGGTATAGTCTCATAATCCTCCCACTTCCTCTTGTTGGATGTGATGTCCTTGAGGCATTTGGCATATTTTGGCATTTGGGTAACCGCCTCCCATAAGGGAATGGTGATGTCTAACTGCTTGAATACCTTTAAATTTTTCTGAAATTACTTGTCAAATGCCCCATTACCCATCCTTTGAGGGAAAGGTAAACAAGGTGTCTTTGTCTTCTTAGGCTCTTGAGCCAACTCATTAACTCTCTGGCTTCTCTCCATTTTTTAGTACTTGATCTGGCTCAGCTTTTGATTCCTCAATCTTGTGCTCAACTTCAGGCAATTGCTTCCCACTTCGTAAAGTTATTGCATTCACATGCTCTCTTGGGTTCTCAGTTTGACTTGGAAATTTTCCCATTTTTCAAAAATTGGAAGAGCTTGCTTGTGATGCTATTTGGTGTTCTAACATCTTGTTGTGTGTGGTTAGCCGGTCCAACCTTGCATCCAACCGCTTGAAATTCTCTTCAGCTACTTAAAACCTTCTTGATGCTACTTAAAACCCTCTTGAAGTGTTTAATTTATTTTGCTCTATGATTGGATGAAGTTTTCCATCATCATCTCAAGATTAGATTTGGGTTCGGTTTCCTCATGGGCCTGACGGACCTCTACTCCAATTTCTTATATTTTTTTTAATTCTTTTATCTTTTAATATAATGTATAAACATTAATTTGTTTTACTAGAATTAAGATATATTTTTAATACAATATAATTTAAAATATTTGATTGATATATAGCTGATGAATTTATTTTATTTTATTTCTTAAAAATTTATAAATATAATCATTAAATAAAACACGGTTAAAATAAATAATAAATTTATTAAAAATAAAATATCAAAAGTAAGACAAACCTAAAAGTGTTAGATATTGAAATAAAATAAAAAGATATATTTGAATGCCAAGAGTAAATTTTATTTCTAAATTTGACTTATTCACATGAGATGTATTGCACTTACATATATAACTGGATGTTTTATATTTGTGCAATTAATTACTAAGTATTTAAAAATTGAATTTAATTTAATTTAATAATATTAAGTTTTTGTTAAATAAAATAAAAATATTTAATTTTTCATCCTTAATAAAAGTATTAAATACATGAATGTTTTATTTTTTATTCAAAAGATATCTCTAATTTAATTAATAAAGATATTCAACGTATAAATTTATAAAAAAAAATTAAAATAAAGTATAAAAGAAATTTAATTATCTATTAATACGCTTTTTTTTTTATTATACTTTAGTAAAACATTCAATATTTTTTTCTTAAAAAATAAAGGCCTAGATGCAGCCTGTCAGCCTGACATATCCAACAGCTGCAATGATCCGTTGGCATATGAGAACCTGCTAATTGCATATTTGCAGCCAGTCCCAGGAAATAAAATGGCAATAAATAATAAACACAAATCGAACAGAACTTGCAACTATAAAGAAGACAGACTACAGAACTGGGCAGCTATATTTCATGCATTATCACCAACAGTATTTATTATTCTCACTTTGATGTCTTCATATTCGGTAACTACAAAATTCCAACCAATTCGGAATTTGAACTAAATAGATCTACGAGAAGATCAACAAAACTCTTTCACTACTTTTTTCTCTATATAAAACTCGAACCTTAAATTTTATTTAAGAAAATTTAAGTTTTTTTATCACTTGAACCAATATATATTTATTGAAATAATTCAATTTTAATAAGTAAAAGTTTACAAGGCGAAAAAAAACAAATAATTCGATTAACGCTGATGGCTTTGAGTTAGTCTTCAGCTAAAAATCGCTGGTTTAATTTGAATTTCACATATTATTGATAGATTTTTGTATGGAAATGTCAATAACACTAAGTTGCCTGGAAATTTCAAGGGAAACTGTATCGTGATCAATTGCATGCCAGCTGCTGAGTCTAGCATATAGACATCATATATAAACATTATCTTTTATTTATTTATTTATTTATTAATATTATATGTGGTATGTAAACGTAGGAATTGCGGCTTTTACATTTAGTGTGTGCGTGTGCATATAGACATCAAAATTTCACTTTCAGATATCTTCAATATATATAGGACTCTTTGTTCAAAAAAAAAAAAAAAAATATATATATATATATATATATATAGGACTCCCATCAACGTAGATGACAAAACAGAACGTGAATTTGAAGCAATTGAAAGCAATTCTGCATTTAAGTTTACTATTTTTGAAGATGGGCCATGAACCATTTCTGAACATTTTGGCTAGAATTCAAAATGTTGAAACACAGCTATTCATGCTTAGGATTGAGGTGGAAAGTCTTTGAAGAAGACAATTTCGTTTTTTCATTGAAAAATATTAGTTATTACTATGAGTAAAAAAAAATATGATTATTTAATTATGTGTGTGAGACATTATAAACATAAAATTTTTCTATAATAAATTAAAAACATTTACAAGATGCCTTCCATTAAACTCAGGTGTAGTATATGATTACTTTATTTTTCATAAAGTAAATTTTATTTTATAATAATCACCATTAAATGATTTAATACATACTCATCTTATGGTAATAAAAATAAATGAATAAAAAATAAATTTATTTTAGAATTTTTAACACATGTTTAAATTTGAAGTGGACGTGTAATAATGTTTATATATATATATATATATATAGTTACTTTAAATTAATTGATCAAATATTTTTATTGTTAATATAATCTGACAAATCAAATGGCAAAGGTGAGGCACCCATGATCTCTTGGTCATGGATTCGATCTCTATAGTACGTATATCATGGCTCTTGGTTTATAATGTATTATTGGAGATAATATCTCTCACACTCTATATATATAACTACTATATATAGTTGTAATAATAATAAATATTATAGTTATTGATAGATATTTAAATAAATAGATATAGATAGATACATAATATATATAATGTGTTTCAGTTGTAATCGATATGTAACATTATTCGAAAAAAATATAGTTCTGACAAATTAAATTATTAATTAGATTTCAGTTATTTAGACTATATGTATAAACACGACTTGGCTACGTCTTAGTCAGTGTGCCCACAAATGTACCAATTAGCTATTTTTTTTTTTTAACTAAACCAATTAGCTTTTTTTTTTTGGTCAGAACTAAACCAATTAGCTAATTCAAAGAGTATAGAGTCAGTTGATACGTCATGTCATTTCCAAAAAAAAAAAAAGTTGATACGTCATGTCTATATGTCCAGATTTTAGTATGGTTTCTTTCATGTATATGAACGGATTGAAGTCTTTTTCCTTTTTTTTTTTTGAGACTTTAATGAACAGTCTCTTTTTATTTACTTAAAAAAAAAAAGGACGCATTTGCTGTAAAGCCTAGGGGTGTAACCGAGCCGAGCCAAGCCGAGTATTGGCCAAGCTCGGGTTCGGCTCGGGAAAGAAAGACTGAGCTCGAGCTCGGGAAGATTCTCCAAATCTGAGCTCGAGCTCGGCTCGAGCTCGTTCATGTATTACTCGAGCTTGGCTCGAGCTCGCTAAGGAAAGGCTCATTTGTCCCTAGCTCGAGCTCGCTCGTGAGAATGCTCGGTTAGAGCTCGTTTAGAGAGCTCGTTTAGAGAGCTCGGTTAGAGCTCGTTTAGAGAGCTCGTTTATAGCTCGGTTAGTGCTCGTTTTATGAGCTCGTGAACAGTTACAAAGCAATTTTTTTTTTGATCAAAAGTTACAAAGCAAATAAAAAAAATAAATATTACAAAATAATTGAAATTCTACAAATCCAATACACAACAAAACACATTTAAAGAAAATGTTCATCCAAAATAGCAAACATACAAATAAATTAAAAAAAAAATAAGACAATAAAAATTCAATTTACCTTGATTCAAGTTCAAGAGTTCAAAATATCCATCATTTCACTTGTAGGGAAAATTTGCTGAGTTTGTGCATCCACCTATCCAAAAAATGGAAAAAAATACAGATAAAGAGATAAACATATATAATAAACTTATATACAATATATATGTAAAGTTGTTCAAAAAAAAAAACTCATATACAACTTCCATGGTCGGACTCGTTTTGAATTTTCTGAATATAATACATTTGCGGAAGGAAGGTCTGTCATTCTATACAGTGAAGATATCAAGGAAACAAAGCCCTTTCGATGATCAACTCAGGACACAACCAAACAAACACAAACAGATATGTAGCGACCTACAGGGAAAATAAATTATAAAATGATTGTAGTAGCTTAAGTGAAAATGCATTCTCTATACTGACCGATCTTTCCTAAAGATTCACATAATACAAACATCGATTAGGAATTACATCTATTTCATATTTTTAATGGTTTAATACAGATTATTTCAGTGGGTAGTTTCCATTAACTATGTAATTTATTAACTCAACTAGGCCTTTTCTTATATGAGAAACAGAGACAACAAAATGTAAAACAAACAACAAAATGCAAGATCAAATGAAGGCACTAACCTGAATGAAGACGGGGACAGCAGAGTCAATAGACAAACTGATAAAGAGGCACACCTATATCAACATATAAATTAGAAATCTAGCAAATCATTGCATGCATAAAATAATCAAGCATAGCAAATCAATTTAGACCATGAAGAATTGCAGGTAATTCTATAACCAGGTGCTAAAATCTTAAAGAGCAGTGAATTTCTTCAAGAAAAATTAATTATGGACTGAATTAGCTTTAAGATCAATTAAAAAAAAATCAAGACACGTTGTCATTGATAAAAAAACAGAGAAATAATATAAAAAATTCTCCAACTAATAAAAACTCACAACCAATTAACCAAAATAAATTAAAATCGCTGCTTTCAGGCGATAATAATGGAAATTATGCAACTAGTTAAAAAAAAATTAAAGGCAAACATAACAAATCAGGTCTTTTTTGTTTCAATCTAATGTTTTAATTAAAACCAAACTGAAATCAAATCAAACCCAAAATCAAATTAAAACCAAAATAAAAAAAAATCCAAAATCAAAATAAAAAACAAAACCTTTATTTGGTTGTAGAGAAATGATCTGATGACGACAAATCTTGTCTGGTTTGTTATGGTACACAAAAGAAGAACATGATGAAGAATCAAGAAGAATAAGAAGAAGAAGGAGAAGAAAGAAGAAAGGGTTGGGCGGCGGCTATTGAAGATGAAGAAGAATGAATATAACAAAAGATGCTAGGGTTTATTTAGGGTTATTTGTATTTATAACACATCAATACTATGTCGTTCTGAACAAAACTATTTGCTTTTTTTTTTTTGACCGAAAACTATTTGTATTTATAACACATCAATACTATTTGCATTTCAAGAGAGATTCAATTGAAAATGAAGAGATATGTTAAAGTGAGGACAAAGGAAAGGTTTTAGTGAATTAGGTTAAGCCAAATCTACGTAGTTTTTTGATGAAAACTATGTAGTTTTGTAGTTATGTATGGTAGTTTTATACTTATATTTATTTATAATATTAAATTTATATATTTTTATGATAAAATAATTTAAATTAAACTATAATTTATAGTTTAATAATTTAGAGTTTTTATAGTAATTTTAATCAACAATTTATTGTTTTATTATATTAAGATTCCATAACCTTAACTTATGAATTATGATTAACTATGTCATTACAATAATATATTTTTGTGATGAATAACAATACTAAATCGTTTTATAACATTAAGATTAGGTCAATAATAGTTATGTATAGTAGTTTTATAGTTATGGACAAATTATTTATTTATGAAGTTAAAATTATATATTTATGTGATGAGATAATTCAAATTAAATTATAATTTAATTTAATTTTTGTTTAATAATAATACTAAATCGTTTTATAACATTAAGATTAGGTTAAGTAAATGAGAATGAATAAAATATGTTAAAATGAAAAGTGATATTTATTGAACTAAGTTAAATCAAAACTATGTAGTTTTGAATAAAACTAAATAGTTTAGAGAAAATTATATAATTTTATGGTTATTGGAAAATTATTTATTTATGATATATGTTAAGTAGAAATTTTTTTGAATTAGGACAAATCAAAACTACGTAGTTTTGAGCAAAACTACATAGTTTTTAGAAACCTACATAATTTTATAGTTATGGACAA
>CATIWK010048152.1:0-13748 GCA_949634005.1 Mallotus japonicus | reverse complement strand
AGTATATATGTTCTTTATAAAATAAGAAAATTTAAAATGTACATATATATATATATATATATATATATCATACACTTGCCTAATTAATTACGCGATGCACTTCAAACAGCCAAGGGCTGTAGAGGTGTAAATGAAGCGTTCATGAGCAAGTAAAAAACTCGATAGATCGGTTAGGTAAAATTGTTGGCTCAAATTTAATTGTGGGCTAGTTTCATAAAAAATAGGGGAAAGGTGCATTTTAGCCCCTAATATTTATATTTAAGAGTATATATGTTCTTTATGTTTTTCTTGGACCATTTAATCACAAATTAAATTTTTCTGTGATTTGACCCCGTAGTTAATAGCAGATGATTTTAAAACGCTTAAACAATGGCTGTCATTTTTCTATCTCTGAGTAATCGTTTCCATTTACATGCAGATGGGACCTGGGTTCCCTTTATCAATATACAATCATTATCTAAAGCTGTAGATCACTACAACAAACTACACCTTACGTCCCCGGTGTAATTACTGGCAGTTGGGCAATAGCTAGGATCAGTATAAGAACATTTCAATAGGATCACTATAGGAATATTTCAGTTTTTCAATTCATTTGTTTTCGATGCTGTGTCATCTGAAGATTATTAGTTGGCTTGGATCATTTTAAGTTGAATTTGTCTCTTGTAAACTAATCTTCTTCAAAAGGTCGGCTCCAAGGTGTCACTGATGCTGTACCACTATTAGTCATGGAAAATTTTGAACAATTATTTGCTTGCTTTGTTGGTCCTTGTATCAAAATGGCGTGGACCGCATATATATATATATATAGGCCAAAACTTGGACGAGATTACTGAGATGAGTGCTGATCTTTCCGTCACTTTCCTGCTATGATCTCTCTGCTATTGTTCCGCTCCCTGATAGAACAGGGTTTCACATGAAATTATAGACTTCAAACCTTTTTGTGTCTCATTGAAATTTTCATTTGAAATATTAGGAATCTTCAGGAAAAGAAACCACTAATGATAAGCAACAAGATAGTACCTTAAACCAAGAAACTTGAGAACATCACCACAAATTAATGAATCCTAACCTTTTTTTATATATATATTTTTAAATTTTTTATACATTGCATTTGCTGATGCTGACTACGAATAAGACGAAGATGCTATTACACCTTCCAATCATTTTCTCCCATTTTCTCAATTAAATTTTTAGGGTTTAAGCGGATTAGACAAATGCAAATATGTTGGTCATTAGTAATTTGCTAAAACTAATTAAACCTTGACATTAATGAAACATTAAGGCAGTAGCAGACAAAAAGTTCACAATTTTATTTATTGCCATGGAATACAATAAAAGTACAAGAAGAAGAAGAAGAAGAAGAAAGAGAAGAGTAACTAAAGAAAAATAAATATGCTATTGAATGGTAATTACATCTTCTTTATAAGTTGCAATGTGGAGTACATTGGTTGTGTTTTCCCCATTCTTTATTGATGTTCTTGAAGAGGAAGAAGAAGAAGATGGTTATTATTAAATATTGTAGCTAGCAAAAGGCGAGAAATGGAATCATGCATCATCAGCAGATTAAGATAAGAATACTTAGATCATCTTAGAAGTACCGCTGTTGTAGTTTCTACCGTTCTCATTGCCTCGGTTTTCAAGATCCTTGTCCTCTCCGGAGAGTTCCTCCAGCGACCTGCCTTTCGTTTCTGGCACCAAGAAAGAGCAGAAGAAGCCAATCAAATTCACCACCGCAAGTCCTATGATTGCCTTCTTGATTTCTTTTGAATCCCCACCCAGCGTCTTTGTCTGTACCACGAATGCCCCTATTATAGCTCCAGCTTTTCCTGCTGCTGCTGACATCCCATGGCAGGTTGACCGAAATCTTGCAGGGAAAATCTCTGCTGGGACAACGAATGTGGTGCTGTTGGGTCCAAAGTTGGCAAAGAAGAGGGTTAGCCCAAACAGAACCACAAACAATATGGGGTTCCCATCGCAGAAATCCTTTTGCGAAGTTGGGCCGCACTTTGTTTTCTCTCCTCTCAGACTTCCATACTGAATTCCCATAATTGCCATGCAAATGGACATGAGGAGGAAGCCACCCAGTTGGATTATGTACCTTCCGATCTTATCGATCAAGAACACAGTGAACCAGTAGCCAGGAACAGTGGCAACCAGTGCGATAATGGTCATTGCTTTGGAGAGGTGGAACATTTCCTCTAATGCGTTCATGGTGCTGGCTTTATTTATGAGTCCACTTGCTGGGTAGATATCTTTCTGGGTCAACTGCAGACTGTAGAAGGCAATATCCAATAAGAACCAGGTGGTAGTTGTACCTAGAAGGTGGATCCCATGTTTCCTAAGGAACTCAGAAGAAAAGAGCTTGTACGAAGCCCCGAGATTATTAGCAGCAGGAGCCTTGGAACCTCCCGCTTCTTCAATTTGAAAGTCATGTTCAAGCACCTTCGCCATGTCTGCAGCAGCCTTCTTATGGTTTCCTTCAACCAAGGCAGTGTACCTAGCGGTTTCTGGCATTTTCATTCTCCAGTAGAAGGTCAAAGCTGCAGGGATTGCACCGAGCATGAGCACAATCCGCCAAACAAAATCTGCTTCGGGCTGAGTAGAAGGGATTTGATCTTTGCTAAATGCTGGAGCGTCGAAGGCTTTCATGAATATGCTGGACACAATCGTGGATACAGCTCCTGCGAACAGTATTCCCATTCCTTGCATTGCAAAGACAGCAGCAATGAAAGCTCCGCGGGTTTTTTGATTGGCGTATTCGGACATGATTACAGCAGAGAGGGGATAGTCCCCTCCAATGCCAAAGCCGAGCCAAAAGCGGAAAAAGCAGAGAGTCATTACCATACTGTTAGACGTGGAGCCAAAGGAAAGGCCAGAAGCCAAGGCAGAGCCCACCATGGTAACTAGAGTTATCCCATAAACTTTTTTCCTGCCGAGCTTATCACCGAGCCACCCGAAGAAGAGTTGGCCGACCAGAGTCCCACATAAAGCAACTCCTGTTATTGCGTTGTTGATGTTGTCAGGGAGTTTACCGGGCTTACCCGTTGTAGGGTCATAGTAATATAGGCGGCCAAGGAGCTTGGTGACGGCGGTGATGCATAACAGATCATAAGCATCGGTAAAGAATCCCATACCAGCAATGACGATTGCCTTGAAATGGTAGAGTTGGGTCTTAGCACTGTCAAGTGCGGAGAAGATGGCTTTGGTTCCATCCGCCATATCTAAATCTGAAACAGTACTCTTTCTCTTTCTCAACACCAGCTGAATTGATAAATGGACGTGTGTGGTTGACGGTGCAAAGGGAGAGGAAATCCATGAGATAGTGGAGGAAGATTTTGTCCTGGTTAGCAGATTGGGTTGTTTCTTCTGGTGCACAAGAAATTCCCATTGTGAGTAACGAATTGCTCAAGAAGACCGTTAAGATCAAGAGTGCGTGATGAACTTGATATCAACCTGAAGCAAGAGAGATGAATATACGAGCAGATTGCCTGGGCTGTCTCTTTTTTCTTTTTCCTTTTCTAAGGCATATGCTACATTGGCCGATCTGCTTCTTGCTGTGCTTTGCTCATTTGCAAATATAGACAACCATTTTGGCCTCAACTTCGAAGCTCTTTCCTTCAATTCAATTTCGTTTTGGATTGATGTGATGTGATGTTGTTTCTTTTGTGTCTGGGATTTCTACTATGAGAGATTGGATATTCTTTTGAATCTTTGGAGCATATGCTAATGCTAGTTATCAAATGAAAATGAATCCCATAGTTATCATCACAAACATATCACTTGTCCTGCTAATTACGTCTGTCAAAGCAATTGGAGATCAATTACATCCTGTGCGAGTCTACACGCAAATACATCCCAGTGATGAAATTCCAGGGATGGAGAAACCAATGATTGCTATATATGTGTTTGAGCGCGTCTGGTAATGCTGAGCCTTCTGCTCCACGATCTCCAACATATTGAGCTCTCTCTCTTTCCGCCTCTGTTTCCATCATCTTGCCTAGCGTTTGAAGCTTCACCTTCATCAGGTCAGCTTGTTGTTAAATATATACATATATACAAACATTCTATACTAAAGATATATATGTAGAGAGGCATCATTCAATAATCAAATATTAGCTTATTTAATTTCCTAATTATGGTCTGTCATTATTATTACAACCTAGTACTTGGCAGCAACGTACGAATGGTTGCACAGGGTTAATTAAAAACCTCACACATCAGACAGTATCTGATATGTCAATCATGAAAAAAGGAAAGAAATGAAACTTGTAAAAATTTCACGAAGATGGTTGACTCTTTGACTCCGATTCTCGAATGCCCTCCATCATTCTAACAACTTCATCCATTGTAGGACGCATGTCTGCCAGTTTAGCTACACAGGCCAATGCGATCTGAAGCATCTGCACCATCTCCTCTTCGATGTTTTTGTACTTCATTAGCTCAACATCAAATACCTCAGCAGTCCATTCCTCTCTCACCACGGATCGCACCCATCTTGGGAGATCAGCCGCATCATCGTGCCCTTGAGCTCGAAGTGGGGCTTTCCCCGTCAACATTTCAAGAAGTACAACTCCAAAACTGTAAACATCAGACTTCTGGCTAATCTTTCTTGTTTCCATCACTTCAGGAGCTCGGTATCCAATGGTTCGAGATAAAGATGCAGGGAAGTTCATCAGGGAAGTCAGACCAATATCGGATATGCAACCATCAAGATCAGGAGTAAGGAGGATATTGGAGGCCTTGATGTTTCCATGAACAAATTTGACACCACCTTCAGAATGAACGTGGGCAATGCCCCTGGCAGCTCCAAGGCAGATCTTCATTCTTGCATCCCAATCCACTGCATTTCCTGTTCCCCTGTTACCTATTATTTGCACACACATATTTATCACATTTGTGGTACAACTGCTGTATGACCAGGAACTGAATTGCATATACAGTCAATGCACATTTAACAGAACCAGAAACAGCTTCGAAACTAACTGATTAAAGCGCAAAACCATCTCTCTTTTTTCCAGGGATGCCAAATTATAAATTATATAGAGCTGCTCGGACAAAGATCATAGCATAAAGAGGCAAAAAATGCTCTGTCATAGATAATATTCCAAATGTCTAACAGGAGAAGCTGGAAATTAACACAAAAACAACAGAATTCGTTGATTATATAATTGAGTTGAAAAAAAAAAGGCATACCATGCAAGAGTGCAGAGAAGCTGCCGGTTGGCATGTAGTTGTACACTAAAAGCCTCTCATCCTTGGAGTAGTAATAAGCACGGAGTGGCACAACGTTTGGATGCCGTCCTACTCTCCCAACAACCTCCATCTGCTGCTCGAACTCCTTCTTTCCAGCTGCAACTTCCTTCAATCTTTTCACCACCACTGTCGTCCCATCTTCCAAAACCGCCTTGTAGGCTGTTCCATAGCTTCCTTTGCCAAGAACTTCAGCTGAAGCCTTCAACAAATCCTCAAGATCAAAGTTGTAAGAAGAGCCTTCAAAGAAGAACAATTTGTTCTTCTCAGCCTCCTGCACACCACTTCCAAAATCTTTAGGCTTCTCACTCTCAGGTTTTCCTTTCAACAGGCTGTTCTTTTCATCTCCTCTTTTAAAACAGCACACAACAATAACTAGCACTATGAGACACAGAACTGCAGATCCCCCAAGTGCTATAGCAATTATAGAATTTGTTCCTAGCTTCTTCTTGGAAGTGGCTGTGCGGATTTGTGACTGTATTGGTGAGCCAGCAAAGTAAGCTGGGGAAGGAGAAGGCGAAGGGGAGACAGAAGAGCAATTCCGGAGAGGCGGTCCGCATAGCAGAGAGTTCCCATCAAAGGAATGAGAAGGGAAGTTATGGAGAGAAAAAGGGATTGAGCCAGTTAATTGGTTAAAGCTTAAATTTAGAATCTGAAGCTTTGGGAGGTTGATATCGGGTATGGGTCCAGAGAATGAGTTGTTTTGAAGGTATAATACAGAGAGTCTTGTGAGATTGCGAAGAGGAGCAGGTGGAATAATACCCGTGAAAGAATTAAAAGAAAGATCCAAGACGCTGAGTCGAAAGGAGAGGGAGGCAGGGAAGGGACCGGAAAGATTGTTATGTTGGAGGTATAGATATTGAAGGGAGGGAATGGAGGGAACATCAGAAGGAAGAGTACCAGTGAGGTAGTTGGAACGCAGGCTGAGGATCCTAAGAGCGTCAAGCCTTGCTATGGTGTCGGTTGGAATGGGGCCATACAGTCCAACACCTGGAAGACGGAGAGAGATCACTCGGGTTTTATTTGAATTACAAGAGATTCCAAGCCAAGAGGAGCAAACAGAAGTAGAAGTATTCCAGTTGAGTCTAGGGATAGGAGGGACAGCTGCAGCAAAGTCAAGAAGTGCTTGTCTGTCGGAGTTAAGGTCAGCAATAATCTTAGGAACAATAGACAGAATGAAGAAGAAGAAGAAGAGGAAAGAAATGAAAGATTGGAGCTTCATGGGTATCTCTTTGTGTTTGAAATTGAGCTAACTATGCTAGTGTCTGATGATCACTTAAGCAGTTTCTGGTGCACTCCTCTCCTGATTGGTGAAGCAAACAACAGCAACAACTGAAGTTAGAAGAACGTTTCTTTTCCTGTGGAAGCATGGTTGGTTTATAACCACTGCAGTAAAAAATAAAAGTAGCATGTATGGCCTTTCCTTCCAGCATCAGATTAAGATAATAACAATAACAATAATATTGTAGCTTAGCTATATATATTGTGAGGTTGAGCAAAAAGATTTAAAACAAAATTCAGAAAATTAACAAGGTTCATTATGGGAAAAGTAAACCTCATTTAACTAGTAGAGAAGAAAAGAAAACGTTCAAAGGCAAAGCAAAGCAAAAGATGATAGAAAGAATCCAAGAAAAAGGGATTGGCAATAAAGAAAGAGCAAAAGAAAAGAAAAGAAAAGAAGCTCCACTACTTCTCCTTTGTGCTGTTAAAGGGATTGCAGATTAATTCTACTTTATTTAATTTCTTTAGAAAAAAACTTAGCCACACACACAGAATCTGACAGACATTATCAATTCCGGTTTCTCTGAGATGAGGAAGCTGAAGTACAAGTAAGTATATATATGTGTCTGCATTGGAGGACACGGGAAGGAAGCTTGTAGGAAATAACATAAAAATAAACGTCAGAAAATTTTTTTATGAGAAGAGGACACAGCTCAAAGCATGCATGCATGCATATATGTTGTCCTTGCTAATAATAGAGAAATTTAATTTCATGAAGCAGCAAGCCACTCCACTCTAGTAGAATTTGGTTCATTTATATCACTTAACAGCTACACACACTTTTTTTTTTTTTTTTTTTTTCTGGCTAAGGTAGATATTAGGAAACCTGAAAATAATGTTCCGCACGGCAAGTCCAAAATAACCGGAAAGACATGTTTGATAGTTAAGGAAGCTTTTAAAGTTTTGGTCTATATATATATATACACATATAATTGAGTGAGCTCTATGCAATATATACACACACACTTGACAGACCGAGAGCAAGCCACACTGTTGGATTCATTTGAAGAAGGAAATGCACCGTTTTTTTTTTCCTTTGTTGTAATTTATTCAATTTTAGACATATGATCCAAAGTAAATAGAAAAGAAAGAATTGTTCATTATGGTTAAAAAAAGAAAACAAAAGGGAAGAGAAGAGCTATACTGAAAATTTGAAAATAAAAGAAATGATGATTTCAAATGTGGGGAGATCATTCCTTGTTTTGACTTCATGCTCAGTAATCAAAGTCACACGCACAAATTCACATGGTAGGGTCCTTTCCTTTCCTTTCATCATCATGATGCGGGTAAATTCTATGAATGATATCAAAATTTTACAAAATTTTACACTTATTATAAAATGGTACAATTGCTTTAATTTGTATCTTTTTGGTACCAAAACATCAATTTTAGTTGCACCAAGAAGTTCCAAAAACACAATTAGACCAAATTTGATGACATAGCAACCGGAGATGCCCCGTCAGCAGTCATATCGTATGACACGTCAGCAATAAAAAATAAAATGTGAAAAAAAAAAACAAAAAAAAACTTAAATTAATGATGTTGCTTGTTCATAATTGGATTATTTCATAATTCTCTCAACTGGTCTGGAAAGCAAAACATCAAACAAGTTGCAATAGTTTACCGATGTGGTATATGATGTGGTTGCTGACGGGACATTTTTGATTGCCACGTCATCAAATTTGACCTGATTGTGTTTTTGGGACTTCCCGGTGTAACTAAAATCAATGTTTTGATACTAAAAAGATACAAATTAAAATAATGGTATCCATTTTATAATCGAGTGCAAAATTTTGGTACCATCCATAGAATTTACCCTCATAATGAGGCATGCATATTAATACACATAGAAGCCTTTCTAATTTTAAGGGAATAAATGGTAGGCAATCCAACAACTGTCTTGCAGCTTGAGCTACTCGTATTTTAGGTACGTCATTTTCCAATTACTCGGATAAAACAGAAAATGGGTTTGAAGTTTGAAGTTGAGCTTGAAAAGAACATCCATGGCCATGATGATTGAGAGCCAACCACAACGGGCCCATCTACTTAATATACAACAGTCGCCCCATTAAAGGTGGATAGATGGTTGTTGGCCGTTGGCGTCAAGTTACAATCCACTGCCATGAAATAAAATCATCACACTTTTCGCTTGGCTGTGCCTGTGCCCGTGCCTGTCACTGTCCTGGTAGCTACTATACTATGCACTCTGAAATTAAATATAAGGAGCCTCATGCTCAACAAATAATCGAGATAAACATCGTACAGGAAGCAAAGGAAATTTAAAATGGTTGGATTGGTTTTCTTAGGTTATAACACAACAGCCCTTTTTCCACAAACATAGAATAGAAACATCATATTCAAATTGATTGCTAAAACTTTTGCATATAGAAATGATCTCAAGTAAGATTGCTTCTGTAAGCTTAACCATGTGCAAGAGTGACTATCATATACAACATGCACCGCGCTTATAGATTCTCATTTAACAAAAGAAATATGCTAACTTCAAAAAGAAAAAACGAAAACTAAAAAATTAAAAAAAAAAAGAAAAAAAATGCACCACTACCATTTCTAATTAAACATCCTATATAGAAGCAGCATCCATAACAAAAATATTAACGAAAACAGTAGTTTCCAATGTTATCTTCCCCGAAATGAATGAAGCATAAAAGACTTGATAGATCATAAGACATCAGAAGTTGCAGTAACTGTGATTCTAAGGCTTCAAAAAGAAAGCAGTAAGATAAATGTAAACAATTCAAATTGGAAAGTGTATTTCTGGAGAAACAGCTTGTGTTAGTTGTAAATGCCTTTATTGCATCCAATTGACCATATCAATCTTCACTTTTGAGATTTCTAAAGATGAACATCAGATCAGTTATTTAAAGGGGGAAAAAAAAGCCTTGAAAAATTCCAACTCTGATGCAAGACGCACCTGATACAGCCTCAGGCATCTACTCAGAAAGAAATCCAGCAAAAAACAAAACAGAAGAATGGATGAAACACTGTGAGCAAAAACTATGAACCACCCCTTTCAATCTTTTCCATTTCTTGCTGGTGCTTTCTTTCTGCTTCCTTGAGTTCTCTCTCAGCATCCTCCTCTTCCTCGATGTCATCGAGATCATCAAATTCTTTACTGGCTGCCATTGCTTTCACAACAGGATCTCTCAGCTCAGATATTAGTCCACCACCAACCTTGTACTCGTCTTCATCCCCAATCAGAAAGAGTCTCTGGTCAGGTCCTGATGCCATAGGAATATCAACAGCCAATAGCTTCATATCATACTGCACACAAAATAATACCATTAAGTTACCACTCAAGCATCCCCACCAATATGCAACCCTTTATATGACCATCCAAGGAAAAGACGAGAGGTCCCAAAGAGGAAAGCACTAGTAGTTCTGGGGCATTTACACTTTAAAGATATTAAAGAAATATTTAGAAAAAATACAGGATAAACAGTTTTTGAATCTCTATTTGTAGTAGAGTCGAATAAGAAAACCCAACAACTATTCCCTGTTCCTTCTCACATTGGTTTCCATCATTTCATGACAATCCAGTATTGTATTTGCTAATTTACAACGATGCTAAGCAGATAAAGACAAGAATTTGCACTCTTACGAGCATAACAAAAGGCAAGCAAGCATAAATCAAATTGAAAGACAGCAATTGTAGAGAAGTTTGAAAAAATGTCTTCATCAGTTTGCAGGAAGAACAACATTCAATAACACAGATGACAGAAACTAAAAGTTATTTCAAATGGCTGAATTCATAGTTTCACCCTAAACTTTACACATTTAGTCTCTCCCACCCCTCAACTATCATTTTAACCTATTGTAACTTTTAACTTCTACTTTAAACCTATTTAACTTTTAAATGAAAAGCTTTTGGTTTTATATCACCTTTAGCATGCCAACATGGACAAGTGCGTACTTTCAATCACCTTTGAATGCGTGAAGTTTTGAAATTATGCTGATATGTACTTCAATAAAGCAAAAATAAAAATGAAGGACTAAAGTGAAAAAAGTCAAAAGAAAAACTTTTAGTTCAGTTGCGCCATCTTTTCAGCCATCACAATTTCTATGACTACCATTATCAAACAAAAAAATTACCTTTGTGTATTTATCATCATCGCTCTCACCATTACCCTAAAAAAAGCATCATTATCACCATCACTGGTGGCATCAAACCTCCATCTCTACCATTCTATCATCATCTCAATATTAATTTGTCAAGAAAAACCATTCTACATAACAACAAGTAAAACACACATAAAAAAAGAAAATAAAAGAACTGAACTATGAATGAAAATCTATCATATGTTGAAACTTCAATAAACAGCACAATTTGAATAGATTTAGCCCAAATCACAACACCATCACACATTCATCTTTGTTTCTATCCTCAGACTTTCCTAATTTCTGAAACAAGGATTAAACCCAATAAATATCCTTGAGATAACAAAGAATTAATCAGAACTTATAAACAAATCAACAAATTAAGCATAGTGCTGCAAACAATAGATAAGTAAAAGAAGAGAAAAAATAGAAAGAGAGTCAATGGAGCTCATAAAGATTTTGACAAAAATATGGTGATTCACAAAATCAAGAAAGAAATTTTAGATGAGAATTGCCTTTGCCATTGCATTTTCATTCTCAATTACAAAATGATAGGAGATTCAAACAGTGAAAATAGATGGTAAGCCAAAGGATGGTGATGGCTATGGAGATGAGGTGGTGATAGTGATCGAGAGAGAGAGAGAGCAAACAAGCAGGTACGTTGGTGACACTGAGTTTTCTTGGTAAAGTTGGCATGAGAGAGATGATAATGGTGAAAGATGTTTACTTGTTTGTATTAACTTTTTCACTATTAACTCCATCATTTTTGTCTTGTTTATTTTATAGTCCTCCATTTTTTTTTTTTAATTTAATAGGGGAGGAGAGAGATAATGAAAGCAAATGAAATGTACACATGTAAGCTTGATATATCCATGTTAGTGCGAGTATTCTAGATGCGATAATTTCATTGGTTACAAAGGTGAAAGGAGTTTAAAATGAAAGTTAAAATGTGTGATGGGCAAAACTAAAAGTCGAGGAGTGAAAAAGAGCAAAAGAGTAAAGTATAAGGGTGAAAGTATGCATTTGGCCTATTTCATATCCCAAACCTCAATTGCCCCTAACTCCATTCCCTTTCACACCCTTTTTGTGGAAGACTTCACAGAAACAAGGAACTAAGAAAAGGCTAGACAAGTATACCAGCCACGAAGAAATCACAATGTATACAAGTTATTTTCACACGTCACAATAATATATCTCTCCAACTACGACAGCGAAATCAAGTTCCAAATAGGAAGAGATTAGTGTTTTGGTTGTCTAATGAAAAAAGACTTCCTTGTGGACAACATTTTCATTGGAAAACATTTCTAATAAAATGAATTATTTCCCACTAGTTGCAGATTGAAAATCAATTGGAATTAACTGGAAAAAAATGTTTTCTTTCAGTAAAGAACAAACCAGAATGTTTTTGTGTGAGCATATAAAGACTGCACATTTTTCCATTTGTTGTAGCATACAAACAAAATTTATACAAAACAGGGAGAAACTGAGGAATTTTCCTGCAACTACCGATGGCCAATGAAGAGTAGTGAAGGCCAGTAGCAGTCAGAAGTATTTGGTGGATGAGAGTATGCCAAGATTCTCTCATAAATTCCTTTCATTTTTATTAGTGTCTATAAGACTTAGAAAACAACTTCCTGTTACCAGAAATTCGTCATGAACCAACTTTTATATGCATACTAAATACCAGAAAAAGCAGAAAATTTTTTAGGAAATATTTTCTAAAGAAATTTTGGAAAATCTCAAGAACGATGGCCTATAGCAAGTTGAAATCTACATGGTCAACAAAGAGTCTGCTAACTTTATGGCTTAACAAGCCCAACATTTGACCTAAAAAAAAACACTCAAATCATATTCATGTCCTCAATCAGTAATAAGCTCTTGTTTGAGCAGTATACTTTCCTCCATGGCATAAGCAAAGCACTGATTTTATATAACTTCAAAATATGGCCACCAGTTGAGTTTAAGAGGACATTGAGGCAAAACAAGAAAAACCAGCACAATATACAGGACTTGCTCCAAATGAAAAGCTATATGGAGAATGTGATGCACAGAAGCAAACCTGGCCCTTTTTCTTCTTAACTTCAACACTGACTAATCCCTTTCTCTCAGAACCTCGTATAGGGAAGATGAGAAAGCACCTTTTGCTCCTAAGCCTAGGCTTGAAGTTTTTCATTGTAACCCCACCTCCAGACATTATATAGGCCCTTAAATCCGTTCCAGTGAGTGGAGCACCCATAACCTCAAGAATCGCAGCAGAAGTATTAAGCTTCCTCATTGCTATTCTATAAACTCTATCAGGACTGACCGTGATTCTAGAGCGGATATACAAGCCCTACAATAAGAAACACATGATATGCAAATGATATTCAGTATGTTTCACTAATGCTACAGCAACAAAGCCAACAATAGATGAAACCTGTAGACTGCTATGAAATTAATTTTTACTTATGAGGGGATATCAAATTGAAAAATAAAACGGCAACAGATATGTGCCGTGCATGCACTGCTGATCATGACTTGAAATGATAGTCACACATACTATTTCACCTACAACAGCCATGAACTATCACCAGAATCTGTGCCAAAACATGAGATTATCAATAGAGTCTGCATTTTAACACAATGTCTACTACAAGGTGCTAAGAATTAGCTCTCACATTGAAGTTAACTCATCATCAACACATACATACTTGTCATGGTTGCAGTATAGAAATACCTTGGCCAAAGTTAATTCCTAACGGTAGGTTTGACAATAAATGCAGATTAAAATTAAGGAAGTTTTTCAATCTCATAATTTGTTTTGTCAATAAAAAGGAAGGTACTATTATGAATGCACCAAAGGGGTTATTGCAAATGTAAAATAGGAGGAAATGCAACCATCGTCAGAGTTTTCACCAGGAAAATGCAATATATCACCCAATCAATTCAAAGTGAACAACATCTAACATATTCTTGTTATATATATATATATATAAAGCTTCCAAAATGTTTTATTCTATAGCCAATGAAATGGCATCTTACACCATGTTTGCATCTGCTTCTACTAGAAGAAACCCTCCAAGCAACAGTTTCATTTATAAATTCTCTACATAAAATCAGCT
>CATIWK010048129.1:0-11213 GCA_949634005.1 Mallotus japonicus | reverse complement strand
GAATGAAAACTTCTTGAAGCTCCTAACTCGGCCCTCAGAGCTTGTTTGATGATTGAATGCTATCAAGAGTCCCTCTACTTCAAAGGAATGTTCACTCTAAGCTTTTAGAATCACTTTTCTTGCTTCCTCTCCTTAGTTTTTTCTTGGTTTTTCTTGGTTTTTCTCTCAAAAGACGTTTTTTCTTCTTTTCCCCTTTTTTTTTTTATCAGTCCCCTTTAATATCTTTCTCAACCTATACTTAAACCCTCTCCATTTTCTCTTTCCCAAAATTCCAAGTCTATTCTCTACCAAGTGTTTTTTCATCATTGCTTTCCCTCTTTTCAACTCTTCTTAACCCCAAAAGTCCTTGTTTTTGTTCCAAAAACAGCTGGAAAAACGAGTGGGATTTTCATTAAATGCAGCAATAAATGACATTTATTGCTGCAGGGGACAGGTATCATGAGGCGACGCCTCACCGATAATTAGGGTGAAGAGGCGGCGCCTCTTCGTTGGGGCGATCGCCTCTTCAACCAGGCCTGGTTGGCCTTTGGGCCAAAAGGCTTGGGCTTGAAGACTAACGGGCTAGGTTTAAGGATTTGTGTCTTGGGCCTGGCCATTTGGTAGATGGGCTAGGTTTTAAGCTCTCGAGTTCATTTCTAAGAGGGTTCGGGACTTTTCTTGCATCCGAAGGACGGACTTGCTCATCACCGGGCTTTCGTTGCGGGCCCAAACAGAGGGTGTCTACAATTTATTTTGAAACATTTAAATTCACCTTCAATAATAAAATTGTAATATAATAAACTTTTTTAATAGCTATGGTGTTATTATTATTATTATTATTATTTTATGATATATATTATTTACATAAACTTTTCATTAAAAATATAATAATTGTATGGTATATTAGAGTTTATAATAAAAAATTCAATAAATTTTTATCATAAAAAATAATAATAATAAAACTATAAAAAATTATTTTATTTTATGATAAAATTATGAAATGATTCATAATTTAATAGTCCAATTTGAATTAAATCTTTAGTTATTTTTAAATTAGACTAGAACCAATCCCTGAATCAAAAATTGAACCGAAAGTTTTAATTTGGAGAAAAATCAATCTCCGAATCGAATTGAACCAAAAATTTTAATCTTCAAACTAACAGAAAATTTGGAACAACTCCGGAACTTTAATTTTTAAATCTCTAATATTTTAAAGTAATTTTAACATTTTTCGAACCGAACCGGACCGGTGCATTACGCCCAACTATTAGATAAATATTATAGAAGCACATATCTTATTTTGTTTTACACTTATGCTAGGTGCGGTATAGTGTAGGCTAGAATCTCCCGTTTTCTTCAGTTTATTACAGTGCCTGCCTGTGACTGAGATATTGAATTGAGAAGAAAATGGAGGGCAGCAGTGTGCAGAGGAGATTGGATTCTATTTCTCGTCAACTTTTGTTGCTACCTGAAGTTGATGATCTTGCTCTGTATCCGGTACAAAATCTCTACTGTCTTTATCATCATCATTAATGTTAATTCTCATGAATCTTGAACGATTTTGAACTGGGTTTTTGCTCTTTGTGACACTTATGTTTGCGCTGTTTTCTTGTTTTCGAGTTAAGGTTTCAGTAAAAGGTGACCAAATGATACAACATGAGGAGGCAGACCCAGTTGTTATAGGGGGGATGGTGTTGGATATTCATGCCTCTCCTTCAATCCCTACAAATCGTAGGACCACTGTTCCTGGCAATGTATGTTTTCGTGTTTGCTCAGCTCCTTTTATTTTAATTCTTGTTGTTTGTGTTCTATTTTTTCTATAATGTTTATACTTTGTAATCCTGTTGAAGGTGCTGCTCAATTGTGCTAACATTTTCAGTTTCTTGATTGTGGAAATCAAGAATCATAACCAATTAGAGATCAGTTTTTGGTTGAAAGAATTATAGGATAGCTTTTCAATAGTCTTTCAGCTTATTGTAGCTTGAATTTATGTGTTGTGATCAATATTTCACACATTGTTGTACGTTACCTAGGGATGTAATGTATCAGAATGTAATGTGCATGTCTGCACCAAATTCAGTAAGATGTGAGGAATGGTTTTAAGATTTCTTTTGCTGATTCTTGACCAAAGGGATTTGATTGTATTCAGATCCAGTATGTACTTGGAGGTGTAGCTAGGAATATTGCTGAGTGTATGTCGAAGCTTGGAACTAAGCCTTACATGGTTAGTGCTGTCGGCAATGACATGGCTGGTAATTTTCTTTTGCTTTTGTTTTTTCTTTGGCAATACATCACTTTATTACATGGGAAATCTTTGTATATTCTGCAAATTATCACATGAACTTTATATATTCATCCGAAATAAAATGGTTATAAAAATTAACTCTGGCTTCCAGATAAATACATTTTTGTTAGAAGGATCAGATATAACAAAATTAATAAAGATTTAAATTTATTACTTGTGTAACATATTAGCTTTACAAAGCAATTGATATGGCTCATGATTCAATTGCAGTTATTGACCCTCAAAGTTCATATTTTTATGTTTATTACTTGTGGCAGGCAACTTGCTTTTGGAGTACTGGAATTCTGCTGGGCTATCCACAAAAGGTTTGACTTTCATATTTATGACTAAACTACTCTGCTGGCTTTAGCTTGTTCATGGAATTAGTTTCTATTTAAGCTCCTAATGTTTGGATTAGACACTAGATATTAATATTTTTATTTTTACATCTCACTTGGCTTGCCACTTCACCTTAAGAGCCCAACAGTTATGTTCTGCTGTTTGTCATGACTAGCCTGATAGTATGAACCTGTTTTTCTGAGATTGGAGTCCTAATAGCTTATTGGACTAGTTTTAGGTCTTTTTTTTCCTTTTTTTAGAAATTGCTGGTGATAATGGCGCTCAGAGGAATACCCAGTCTGCCTCAAAATCATTTAGAGTTAATCATTAGAGAGAAATGTCATATATGAGTTAGGAAGTTTTAGGTGTTGAAAATATTGAAAAAAAAAAAAGTACATTTAGAGCTTGTAACTACTTCTCCCCACTCTTATGGAGAATCTTTATTTTAGGAGGTAAGTAGATAGAAATTTTTACATAGAACTACTTCCAAAAGGTGGGGGACGACGGGTGAATAGATTATTTGCAAAGCAATCCAACGAGTCAATTTACTGCTTTTTCATTGTGGCTTGACAAGGAAGTTTTGGGTTTGTGAACTTAATAGTTGTTATTGTCTTCTGGATTATATATATGTTTTTATGAGAAAGAATTTTGGGCTTGTAGTTTTATCCTTTATCCTGTGTATAGGAAAGTGTAGAGCTCTGAAGTTGATACTTTTGCTATTTTATGGCATGCACTTTAACAGCATATGGAGTATGTGGACATTTTTTCTTCTTCATTATTTCCTTTAAAAATTGTTGTTGTAGGTATTCAGAAACACCAAAAGATCAGAACTGCTGTCATATCCAACATATTCGACTCCCATGGAGAAGTGGTAGCTGGTGTTGCTGATGTGGAAGCAGTTGTAAGTATACTTGAATAGATAATATCAATTTAGGATTTATTTAACTGCGAACTTGTCAATTTACCTCATTTTTTAATAATGACCTTGTCCCAGGAAAAGTTCCTTACACCTGAGTGGATTCTGCAATTTACATGTAATATTTCTTCTGCTTCAGTATTGCTGGTTGATGCAAATCTGAATCCTCCTGCTTTAGAAGCTTCCTGCCAAGGTACCTTTATCATGCAACTGAAGTCCCCCCCCTCTGCTTTTGCATGTATAGCTTGTATAAAGGATGAACTTGATGCTATACTCTCCCTTCATCAACTCTCTTTTGTCAGTCAATTAACTTCTGCTTTTTACACAGTGGCGGCAGAATATAATATCCCAGTTTGGTTTGAGCCTGTTTCTGTTCCAAAATCCACAAGGATTGCCTCAGTTGTCAGTAAAGTGAGTGCTTTGATTTGTTTTTATGAAGAGGAAACAAAGAATGCTATTTAAGATAATTACCTTTTTGTTTTGTTGCTCATACATTAATGATTTTCTTTCATGTTTTGTTAAACAATCTTATTATTCTCTTGGTAAAATATCAGAAATAAGAGGACCAATGTTCTCTGGTTCTTTTTGTCTCCATCTCCTTTTCTTTTACTGTCACCTTGTGATGCGTTACAGTTCTTTTATATAAACATCATAAGCCCATTATATTTATTTTGCTCAGCTTCCATATTTGTGTGTCACATTTTTTATTTAGCTTCCATCAGAAGTTGTATGACTCAATGTTTTGATTTGAGTGTTGATAATTAAATAAAATTTGAGGCATTGCAATATCATATCAAACTTTACCTTCATGTTACATGTTTTGGGACTTCTAAATCATTGTACGATGAATATGTTATTTGAGTTAATAATTTAACTAGGTTTTGTGATGAAAATTGGGATGTAGTGCTTTGACTTTGAAGAATTAGCTAGAGAAAACTTCTTGAATTTGGAACACTATTTTCTCTTATTAGACCATAAATGATGTGGATTTTACTGCAGGTAACTTTTGCTTCACCCAATGAAGATGAGCTTGTTGCCATGGCAAATGCTCTGTCTTCTGCAAATATATTTCGTCCAATGGACTGGGGTAACAGAAAAAATTGCTCAATGGAGACGTTATTCCAAATATTAAAACCTGCTGTCTTGGTTTTGCTGGACAAAGGTATCAAGACAGTTGTTGTGACACTAGGTGCTGATGGAGTGCTCTTGTGTTCTAAAGAGCCAAACTTCATGAGAATTGGGTTGGAACGAAGTAAAAAGCATGTATATAGTGGATCAATGTATGATACTATAGCATCAAGATGTCCTTCATGTAAATTTTCTGGCATTAGGCAGACTGAGGGGAGTTCTCATCTTTTAGCGGTACATTTTCCTGCCCTTCCTGCCTCTGTTGTGAGGCTGACAGGGGCTGGCGACTGTTTGGTTGGTGGGGTACTTGCTTCTCTTTGTTCAGGTTTAGATATTATGCAGAGTGTGGCAGCTGGTATTGCAGTTGCCAAAACTGCTGTTGAGGCAGAGGCCAATGTGCCTTCAGCGTTTGGTTTGGCTTCTATTTCAGGTGTGCATATGTCCTAAGTTCTTTTACATAATCATAGCCATAAATGGAATCCTATGTCATTATCTATAGCATAATTATAAAAAGTGCTATTCAGATAGGAAATTAGAAGAGATTTCTTTTTTTTTCGATTCCTTAGGTTTCCATTTGCCTTGCATATGTTATCTCCATCTATATAGTCTAAGTGGTAAGCTTAAGAGTTTTTATGGATTTATGATGAAAGAGAGAGCTCTATTTTCAACAAGACTGATGGTTATGCATTATGTGTGTTTGTGTGATGCAGATGATGCAAGGGTGGTATACTCTGCTGCCAGAGTGTTATTCCATCAATCGATGCTATAGTTCATTCATATCATGTAATGTTGTGCAACACAGGCAAAGCTGAAAATACAAGTTGATCTGTTGACCTGGTCATGTTGTAAATCATTGGGAACTGAAGCTTCTTGATAACCATGTTGATCTCCTATGGCATCTCATTTCATGGTTTGCTTCCCCTCCTCCAAGAAGTGTATTTGTATGATGCAGATGATGCAAGGGTGGTATACTGTGCTGCCAGAGTGTTATTCCATCAATCGATGCTATAGTTCATTCATATCATGTAATGTTGTGCAACACAGGCAAAGCTGAAAATACAAGTTGAACTGTTGACCTGGTCATGTCGTAAATCATTGGGAATTGAAGCTTCTTGATAACCATTTTGATCTCCTATGATATCTTATTTCATGGTTTGCTTCCCCACCTCCAAGAAGCAACAAGTTCGGGTGCTTGATCAGCTAGACCTTTCTCCATGGAGGTTAATTTCAGATTTCGCGAGGAAAATCCCTTGTTCTGCCTCACTACTGAAGAAAAACAGAGAACAAAAAGATTTCTTTTATGTCATCAATGGTCTTGCAACTAATCATAAAATGTACTATTTGAGGCATAACTTATAGCACCCCCTCGCACTGGAGTGCAGCTGCGACTTGCGCATAATGCGAAACCCTTGTAAATTTTTTGGACCGACTACTGCTTTTTGATTTTGTTATAGATGAAAACTGAAGGGTTCATTGGAGGATGTTTTTGTTTCCGAATTTTTGAAGCAGCCATCTAATGGTCGTGCTCTTTCTTTGATTAAAAATTGGCATGTTCTTTCATTTCCTTTGCTCTTCTTTAGTCTTACTCTACTACGCTTTATTTTAATGTTTCTATAGCACTTTTATTTCATAGTTAAATTAAGATTAAGAAAAAAATGTAAACGACAATGTTTAATCTTTTTCTTTTTTTTTCCGGAACAATAACCTGTCGTTTTTTAAAAGCCTTCACTTCACCCTTTAAAAGCGACATGGTATATTATTGCTGTTGCTATTGCAAAGCAGGCTGGTGTCTCGACTAGAAAAAATTTGTTTTTTTTTTTCTATTATTATGTGACTATAAATGAATGCACTGAAAGATGGTTTCAGATGTCAAGTCCACTCCATAAAATCAGGTTTTAAGCTGTCCATATTCACCTCCAATCAACTCATTTACCTTTACTCGAAACATGGCCTTACAGGAGAAGCACAAAAGCTGTTCGATGAAATGCCTGAAAGAAACGTTTTCTCCTGGAATGCAATAATCTCGGCTCGCATAAAAACCCACAATTTAACACAAGCGAAAGTTATCTTTGACTCTGCTTCTGTTAGAGATTTGGTCACCTATAATTCAATGTTATCCGGCTATGCAAGTGTTGATGGGTATGAATCATATGCACTTGAATTGTTTAGAGAAATGCAAAATGACCGCCACAATATTGGAATGGATGAGTTTACTGTTACAACAATGGTTAACTTGTTTGCTAAGCTATCGCTGTTGTGCTATGGGAGACAGGTTCATTCATATATGGTTAAAACGCGTAATGACAAAAGTGGATTTGCCGTGAGTTCTTTGATTGATATGTATTCAAAATGTGGGTGTTTTGAAGCAGCTTTTGAGGTTTTTAAGGGATGTGATTCATGTGAAGAAGTTATTGATTTGGTTTCAAAGAATGCTATGGTGGCAGCTTCTTGTAGAGAAGGTGAAATGGACCTAGCTTTGAGGTTATTTTGGAAAGAGAAGGAATTGAATGATACAGTTTCGTGGAATACTATGATTTCAGGTTATGTTCAAAATGGCTATGAGGTGGAGTCATTGAAATTATTTCTTTGCATGATGGATGGTGGTGTTAAATGGAATGAACATACTTTAGCCAGCCTTTTGAGTGCTTGTTCTGGTTTAAGGAACTTGAAGCTTGGAAAGGAAATCCATGCTTGTGTATTGAAAAATGGGATGAATTTGAACCCCTTTGTAGAAAGTGGTATTATTGATGTATATTGCAAGTGCGGGAATATGAAGTATGCTGACTCAGTGTATCTAGGTAGTAGGATTGCAAATTCATTTTCGACCAGTTCTATGATCGTGGGGTATTCATCACAAGGTAATATGGTGGAAGCTCGTAGACATTTTGATTCTTTAGAGCAGAGGAACATTGTTGTTTGGACAGCTCTCTTTACTGGGTATGTCAAATTTCATCAGTGTGAAGCTGTTTTTGGGCTTTTCAGTGAGTTTATGGCTAAGGAAGTAATGGTTCCTGATGGTTTGATCCTTGTAAGTGTGCTTGGTGCCTGTGCATTGAAAGCTATGCTCGATCCTGGAAAGCAAATTCATGGCTATGTATTGAGAATTGGGATTCCAATGGAAAGGAAAATGACCACTGCCATGGTCGACATGTATTCAAAAAGTGGGAGTGTAACATATGCAGAAAGAATTTTCCAAAACTTTAACGAAAGAGATTCCATACTTTACAATGTAATGATTGGTGGGTATGCTCATAACGGGCATGGGATCGAAGCTATCAAGTTGTTTCAGGAAATGTGTGAGACAGAAATCAGACCAGATGTGGTTACTTTTGTTGCACTTCTATCAGCTTGCCGCCACTGTGGACTGGTAGATATAGGTGAAAAATTCTTTTATTCCATGACTGAAGAGTATAATATAGTGCCTGAAGTTGATCACTACACCTGTTTGATTGATCTTTATGGGAGAGCAAATCGACTCGAAAAGGCAGTATGGTTAATGAAAACAATCCCCATTAAACAACAGGATGCTATAATCCTGGGGGCATTCTTGAATGCTTGTAGGCTAAATAAAAATGCAGAATTAGCAAAAGAAGCAGAGAAGAAACTGCTACAGGTAGAGGGAGATAATGGAGCTCGTTACGTGCAGTTGGCTAATGTTTATGCAGCCGAAGGGAACTGGAGTGAGATGGGGAGGATAAGGAAGCAGATGAGAGAAAAAGATGCTAAGAAGTTTGCAGGTTGTAGTTGGGTGTATCTTGATAATAGAATCCATATATTTACCTCTGGTGATAGAACCCACAAGAAAGCTTACTTTATATATTCAATGTTAGCTTGCTTGAGCGCAGAACTATATGAAGTTTCTGTGGCGTTCTGTTAAAAAGACAATATTGTAGATTTAGAACATGCAAATGCATTTAACAAGAGTCTAGTTTTCTTCATTTGTAAGAAGGGCACATACATATATACAAAGAAATGATATTGCTTTACCATGTACTGATTCAATAAGATCACATATGCAATGCAGTCAAAACCAGCAAAGACATTAATTTGTGATTCTAGTTTGGCTTTCTTGGTTTGAGAAGCAACATATATGAAGTGTTGCTTTGATTATTGTTTTGGCAGAGCCAAGTTCACCTCTTGCAAAAAGCCTGATAATTATTGGAATAGCATAAACACATATACACATACAAGTATTTAATAGCAATTTGGCCGAGGACGATTTTTGTACCAATTGTAATATTATTTTTATTTTTAGGCATGAATATTCTCTTTAAAAAACGAAGAGAATATTTCAGTTTTATTGTACTGTAACCTCTTTGTATCTTTTAAAGTGATCTTTTATAAAAAAAAATTTGTGAGAAGGTCAAAATATTTGTTTGAGAGAAAGGCTCGATTCTTCAATCCGTTACTCTTTCTTTTTTAGCATTTAGTCATCTAAGTTAGCTCTTAAAAAATAATAATAATAATTTGCGGAAAAGGATTTATATTTGTCTATTCTGAACCCAACCCGGCCCGACCCAACCCAAAAAACATTTGGCTCAATGGCGTCGCCCGGACTCGAACCGGAGACCTTCAGTGTGTTAGACTGACGTGATAACCAACTACACCACGACACCCCCACGTCGAAATTTCGATCTCAATTTAAAAGGTCGTTATTTTTCTATGAAGGAAACAAAAACACAACTGGGCTGTTCTTTTTGGCTGCAAAATTCGATCTGGTAAAATATTCGATGGAGGTCAGCAATCTCTCACCTTCAATGTTTCCTTAATTCTTATTATAAAAACGGTCACTCTCCTCTGTTTTTGTTCTGATATTGTTGTGTTCGTATAGGTGGGATTGCAAGTGCTCCTTTCCCCTCTCAATACCAACATTGTTGTCCGTACGGCCTGGTACGATATATTATGATTTTGGATTTGGATAGATTCATGATCTTTTAGGAAATCTAACTGTGAAGTTGTTCATGTTTTAAAACTTTAATTGATAAGTTTGCTTATTATTGAGCAGTTGTACTGTTGGTGTTGTTTTGCCTGTTTACTCAACTTTCAAAGCTATTGAGAACAATGACCCAGTTCAGCAACACAAATGGCTTCTTTATTGGGCTGGTTGGTTCTTGCTTTTAATTCTATGCTCAAATACCCTTTTGCAATTCATAGCGTAAAGTTTTTGTTTTTTTGGCATGCTTGGTCATTAGCTTTGTTCGACTTTAGCCACCAAGATATGTGAGACAAATGCATAATTCTTGTTTTTGTGTGTTTGTTTTTACAAAAATTGATGTTGACAAGATTAACTATTACATAGTGATATGGTCAAATAAACTGCATTATTATATATTTGAGCAGTGTGTTTAGAATTAGTTTTGTTGGATTGGAAGGCAGTAGAACTGTCTTAGATTGGTATTTATCGGTGCTTGTTTTTCGGAAAGCTGGGAGTTGCATATCCCTTTATATCCCATGCTTCTCTATAGCTTCATAGGCTTTTCGTTGCTTAAAGTTGACTTGCTTTATAGAAGTGGGTCATGGAGCAAATCTTATTGATTTAATTACAATACTGGAGACTGGAGTGACCATTGTTTCTGGCCCTTGTCTGGTATGGAAAAATAAGTGATACTTGTTGATGAAAAATTATTACAACCACATTACAAAATATTTAACTCTCACTCACACCCAAAAGCTCAAGAATACCCAAAAGAATTTCCCATAAAATTCTCTACTAGTATAGCTAATAGCTTTCAATGGTACATCAAATACTACATGGTGATTGACACACACCAAATACTTGTGGTGATTGACACACTTAACAAAGGAGGGGAGGAGTCCCTTTTATAACCAACTCCCTCCCTCCTTCATTCTCTTCTTTTCAATGTGGGATAACACCCATCTTCTAATTTCTTATCATTCTTCAACAGTACGAGCTAGCAACTACTTTAGAATTCTTTAGATATAGAAAAGGTAAATAAAAATGCAGCTATGAATTTAGTGTCAAGCAGATTTATTTACTAGAGATTACAGAGACAACATTAGGTAATTATTTGCTATTATTTTCCTTGCAAGTTAGTATAGTTTGAAATCTTATAGCAATAGGCCAATTTTTATTTTGATTGATTGGTTATAGCATCGTTGTTACAGTTGTAAGATTCTGAATTCAAATCTGATAAAAATTGATTAAATAATTTTAGAAAAAAATTCAAGCATGCAAACATTTGTATTTATGGACCCTTAATTTTCTTTTGTTTATGTGTTAATGTGCACCCATTATACCTCAAAGTTTTAAAAAGCTTAATTAACTTTCATTTGTTTACTTGAAATGGCAATAATTTTATATCCCCATACATACATACACAAACACACACACACACATTTGGACAAAAAAAAAAAAACACACAAACACACACATATATATTGATTGTTGTTTTTTTATATGTTTTTAAGGTGGTTTGTCTTGTCTTTTGACAAGCTGCTTTTTCTCTCTTTCGCTTTGTGTTTCCTGGGTCTCCTCTAGTGTTGTTTTTCTTTTGGTTTTCTAGGTTGCTTCTTGATTGGTTTTATGGCTATCATTCAGTCGATCGA
>CATIWK010048055.1:0-18857 GCA_949634005.1 Mallotus japonicus | reverse complement strand
TGATTTCTTATTTTCTTCAAAGCCTGTCCTATCATCACGTTATGCCATTAGTTCTTTTAAAAAAAGTTTTATAAATAGAGGTAGAGAGGCAGCGACAACACAAATTAATAGTACCACTAGATTAGATTTACTTTATTTTCTTAAAAAAAAAAAAAAAAAAAAAAAAAAGTGTAAATATACTTTTAATGTTTTACCCTAATCTCACATAAATCTTTTATGTTTTTTGAGGTGTAAATACATTTTTATCATTTTGAAAATGGCACATTTAGACCCCTCATATAAATGGTGGTAATTTTTTGAACTAGTGGAGTCCACTGTGTTTGACATATATAAAAGAAATATTAGATAAATGTGTATTTTTACCCCCAACAGCAAATTTTCCCTTAAAGAAAAATTATAAACATTTAAATACAAATTTTTTTAAAAAAAATATTTAACTTCTCATTTTGTAAAAGTGTTAAAGTACAATTTCTTTTGGATACTTGTGCTAATGCTAATATGATATTTAAAAAATTATATATAATTTATTTTACAAATATTTTTAAAAAATTATATAAATTTAGTAAATTCTATTTTTTATAATTAAAACCTTTTTAAAAAATTATCTCATCTTATATAAAAATATTTTGTTTAAATATTTTTAAATGGGATATCAACCTATACAATTGTTTTTTGTTCTAAAGGACCTATACAATTTTAAAAAAAAATTCGTATAAAATATTATATGTAAATATTTTAATATCATATTAGCATTGATAAATTCAACAAGTATGGAAAATAAATTGTACTTTAACATTTTTATTAAATGATGAGTTAAAATTTTTTTTTTTTTGAAAAAAATTATGTTTAAATGTTTATAAATTTTCTTTAAGGGTAAATTTATTCCTTAGTATAAACGTTAGGGGAAAAAATGCACCTTTATCTACTATCTTTTTATACCTGTTAGACACAATAGACTCCACTAACTGTAAAAATTAACGCCATTTATAAGAAGGGTTAAATGTGTCATTTTCCAAAACAATAAGATTGTATTTGCACCTCCAAAAACATAAAGGATTTATGTGAGATTAGAGTAAAACATTAAGAGTGTATTTATACCTTTTCTCAAAAAATTTTCGTGTGGCCTATTTTTTTTTTTTTTTTTTTTTGAAGATAATAATATGTGGTCCATTTTATGGACAAGCAAAGCTACAAGCATTCAATTCTTGTAACGCGTACTACTGCTGCTAGGCCACTAAGCCTATTGGTGGACAAAGAATACTGTTCCCACACTAGCAACTACGGCTTGGCCTACCCAGATACCATGTTACATCAGCTAATCTATGAACATGTCCCCACCCCTCCGTCTTCTTTCTTTTCAAACAATTGAAACGTTAATAGCAGTGCTGGATATGGGACCATCACTAGCATTCATAATGAAAGAAGAAAAAAAAATCATCTCATTGATCACAATGTTACAGCGAAGTTGGCCAATCTTTTGTTGGCGTTTGCATTGTAATATCATATGTACAAGAATAGATTCTGTTATAGCTAGAAACTTTAAGCATACAATCAGCTTTAGTATAAGTTCTCTTTCAACTTGGGACAAAATTTATACATCTTCCACAGCCTAAAGTGCGCTTGTTTAACACCTTCTTGATCCAACAAGGACAGACCAGGTGCAGGAAATACCCAAGCTCTAAAGTGAATTATGATTTCTTTCGTTAGGGTTTCAATAATTTTACATTAAGTTGTATTCCATTCACTCCTCTTATAGTATGAAGTTTACTGAAGCAGCACGTTAGATTTTCAAGGTACAACAACACATTGTAATCTTATGGTATGAAGCTAGTTAAGTTGAGTAACTCTGAGCTCAAAAGATAATTCCATCTCACTACCAGGCTACGAGGAATGCTAATTAAACTTGAGTCATGAGGGATTCTGCACCAGCTTTGGATGAGTGGCAGCATATATAGAACAGTTTGTATCAGGTTTTAGGTGAGAAAGAAGATGTTGTATATCCGGACGTAGACTTTCTGCTGCTCTCCCGCAATGAGCCAGGACCTCTGCCCTAGGTTTGCTATTAGCTTGGACAGGCCCTCCCTGCCCTTCATAATGGACAACATGATGGCTGAAACACAATGATTATTCAAATAAATTCTTAGAGGCAATGCATGGAAAATCGATCCATATTCAGTAAAAAGGACCAGTAAACTAAAACTTACAGGAAGTCGATGAGATCTGATATTTCTGATGCTTCAACAGGAGTAGATGGCTGTGAATTCCTCCCAAATACATCGACCATTGTGTTCAAAAGCAACAAGAGGGTCTGTAATGTGGTTGTGAAAATTCAAAAGATAGGAAAATAAACAAGCACAACTAGAAGTTCAAAAGTAACAATAAAAAATAAATAAAGGAACACCCCATATGAATGTTTCAAGTAATTGCAATTAACATGAAATGACCATCAAACAGGCTTCAAGATGTACAGGATATAGATTAAGAAATGCTTTGTCTCCATGGTTCATCCTGTGTAACTCCTCTAGGGCTGTGCACACACCAACTTAGGAAAATTCTTTATTATAACTAAAAAAACCATTCCGGTCCTTGGCCATAATTAAAATCCCCAGCGGAAAAGAAAGTGGTACTAGTAATGTGTTAGATTCAAATACTACCCAGTATGCATTTACCTAAAAGGTAGAGACTAGCTAGCAGTTTGTGTCATACCTTGTTGAAGAGAGAGTGAGCATTGGCAAGTCTTGGTAGGAGAGGACCCATTATACGGAATGCTATCCTCAACATTGCAACTGATGTTATTGGCCTGAGGTGTTTAACTATTACATGAGTCCCCTCTAGCCATTCCTGTGGAAGGTTACTGAAAAAAGAATGTAGCAGGGCAACTATATTACCTGGCAATATAACATACACAAAATCAGGGCCCAATGAATATTGTTAATTGAAGGTGAATATAGTAGCAGCAGTAGCAGAAACGACAACATTTAACAAAACTAGGCATATAAACCGTACCAATGGCTGTTGACGTATTGTCCTGAGCAGCCCATGTTGGATCCAACAGGGCATAGCCAACAGCAGAGTCTAATTCTCCTGGTGATCTTTTTCCGTCAGTAAGCCACCAACTCTCTTTTATTATACGTGATGCCTCCATATAAAGTTGCAAGTGAAAATCAGGAGGAAGCTGAGCCAGTAGGAGACCACAAGCCTGGATCAATAAACAAGATAGTTGCTGGCACGTATAACCACTTCGTGAAACAAAATTAGCAGTATTGATTCCAGAAACTGAAGGAGTTGATCGACTTGCACCCAAGGAATCAGTACTTCCTCCTGAAGGAGATGTAGGTAATACTGATCCTTGCCCAACGCTATTAGCAGCTCCATGCAGACCATTGCTGGACTGTATCAGAGTTGGTTGTATATTAACTACAATTTGAACCAGAGACGACACAATCTGGGAAGCAGTCACTGGAAGTGATAGTAGTTCAATTACTGCAGTTTCAAGAACCAGTTGAGTATAAGTTCCAGGATCCTGAATTTGATGGAATGCCTTTTGACCATCAGAAGTATTTGTTGGCCCACACTGCGAAATTGGTGGAGTCTTGGTGTTTGGATTCCGTAGTGAATTACATAAACTATCTCCAAGTGATCCATATTTGGAGTTGGTATTTAATGGGGGTAATACATTGTTCACAAGTCCCAACAAAAGAGTTGCAAAATATTCAGGAGGTGGGCTTATCTCAGGGTTTGATGAATTAATGTGCTGTGGGAATGACTCAGAAAATGGGATCTGCAACAAAATTTTAACAAAAAATAAATGGAAGCAAGAATTGGAAAGTAGCATTCAAAAACAGCAAATACAAATAAACAGAATAAGATCGAGTAGGGAAAAGGGTATAAGTACCTTGCTGAGATCTAGTATATTTAGTATCCGCACAATGAGCTTTCCAGGAAGATGACCATAGAAATATGCAAGTGTATCACGAACAAATGTGAATCTTAAGGGGTGATATGCTAGAAATGGAGAATACATGGCCAGAACTCTATCAGCAATATCCATAGAATCGTTTTCAATAAGTCTATAGACAATTAAGGGGATGACAGGAAGCAAACGGGCTGCGATGTCATCAAAGAATGTGGGATACCTGCAGAGTTTATAAAAAATATAGATAAGCCACCTTTCATAAGTATACTGTATAGATTCACTTAGAAAAGTTGTCTCATTTTCATTAAGAAAATGTATTAAACATAACACCCCTGAAGAATACACACAAAGTAACCTTCTCATTTTCGTAGTTGAAGTGTAACTGACAATCCACACTTACACTTGTATGTATGGCTAGAGATATGGCTAAAGATGTAAGATTTTCAATTCTTTTTTTGGCAAAATAATCCTCTTGACTTACTAAATAATTGAGATAAATCAATAGCTTATAAAACATCCAACCAAAATATTCTGAAGGATCTTACACATGATAGGCTTCCATGATTTCAACAAATCCATTCTTTATATCAGTAGAAGGTCCAAATTATAATGCAATGCTGTTACATACAATTAAATAAACAATAAATTTAGCTTGAGATTCTTTAAAAATATAAACCGGAAATATTGCCCAGTGCAGTCCATGAAATGATCATTAAACAAGTAGCTCAGATCAGGTCACTAGAAGTGATCTGGCAGGGCCTTGCCGGAAGCATATATAGATCTCAACAAGCACCAAATTTTTAAGAAAGGGGTTTGATAAGAAAGAGTTTGAGAATGTCCTGCTTAGTTAATAAACATTGAGTTTAGGGGGAAGGAAAACTCTGAAGCCAACTGGTTGTTCTCAAATGTGCCTCCTCTAGTTATTTGTTAATCAACTAGTTCCCATCATGACTTTTTGAACCAACCAACTCGGATCTGCCCTCACAAGTCGGCTTTCTCCTAAAGATTGAAGCTGTTCCCAAAATGTGGAAATTTTGGCATGAAAAGAAAGAAAGGAAGAGTGCATCACAAGGAGCAATTGTGAGGAATAACCATTCTAGAATGATAATTTGGTTTGCTTCATTCTTTGGCTGATGTAAGATTTTCACAAGGAAAAAAAAATCAAAATGGTATTTTTTTCCTTGCAGTTCATAATTAATGTGGAACAAATGGTTCCAAACCAAAACCAGACAGCTAAAGCACCCTAAGATTTAGCATAGGGGTATCTTTATTTTCTCCCTGAATCATGTAGAAGACCAATCCCAGATTTGGTGCCAAAATGATAATTTGCAACAACAGACATGATGCCACTGTTTCTCTCAACACCCCATAATCCAAACAATTCCTTGTTATGTAATTTAAACAGACACCACCATCAACATATTGAAATATCAAGTTGCAAGGGCCCCAAATTTTGTTTCTTAATATCCAACTGATAGAAGCCCTTTTCCTGGTTATGAAAAAAAAAATAAAATAAAAGAACTAAATACATGTCAGATGTGACCGAGTCATGCCCTTTCATTTGCAAAAACTGAAAAATCTTAATTAATTATTCTTAACACGTAGCTCATCTATCCACTCTTCTTGCTTTTGACTTTCTATCAAACATTTAAGCTAGCATTAAATGTTGTCAATGAACTCACATGCACATAGTTATATCTCTAAGTACCTAGATTCTCTACATTGTGAAGACTTGGTAATGTGTTGGAGATGCAAATGACAAAGAATTATCACCAAGCTTTCTCCTTGAATTTCGTCTTTATTTTTATGATATGGCAACCATCTGTCATTGTGCATTTTCTATGCTCATCCCAATTTGGAGCATCAGACCTCACTAAGGTGCTCCGTACATTACCTTCATCAAGAGCCTTAACAGAATATCTAGAAGAAAATTTCTGTTTGGTTCTGATGTTCCATGGATTCAGATGGACCACCAAAGTCATAAGTTAACATATCGATAAGAGCAAAGAAAACATGATACATATTCCCAATTAGGTGATACATGATATAGAAGATTTGACCTGTCCTTCCATGAGAGATGATTGCCAAGTGCCTTTTGCAACTCAAGACGCTTGAAAATTCCAGAGAAAAGCCAGTGTTCTGGAGGCCCACGATTCATACAAAATAATTGCACTCTTTGTTGAAGCTCTTGCCTTTCAAGTAGGCTTGTCTGCAACATGCATCATGATACCATCACATAAGCATAAGAACAACACACAAAGTGAAAATCTGGCTTGCGCATCTAAGGAATTAAGATATGAGATTTAAACAAATGTAGCACCCATAAACATTCTATTCAGTAAAGGATATAGAAAAATGAATAATGGCTTTCCTTAAATCAAGTTACTAAATATTAAGATCAACAATCTCATTAAACTAGACCATTAATTATAATTATTGACTTCTTTTCCTAAATCCTCTACATGTACAAAGAATTTAAGCCAACTATGCCACAACTCGAGCCTATGTGGATTATTAGCTTAACAATTATGGTATGATGAGGGCTCAACTGCATGGTAATTATAGTACCTCACATGTGCAACTAATCCATAATTCTACAACTAGATATTTCTAAATAAATTCCTGATCTCATAAACTAATTTAGAGAGATACATAGCTATGCCTAATCCTGAAACCTCGTAAACCTAATGCAGCATCTCTAGAAAAAATAATGCGATTGATTTCGCAGTGGAACTCCATGTTACACCTGTAACCCAATTTAGGACCATTCTCACAATATTAAGAACCTAAAATCCTTTTTGCATCAAAATCTCTAAGAAAACCATAAAGGTTTTTGTCACACTTCATCTTACCTAAAATGCAGCCCTAAAACGACAATAATGGAGAAAAGAATAGGGATCAAGGTTGGTGACTTTAAGTCATGTTTATACATCATCAATCAAATGTAGCAGAAAAAGAATAGAGCATAAGGGAACACAAGTGTAAATGAACCTAAATTTAAGATGATCTTTATCTGTCATCTCATTTATCCTTGATAAAGTTTATTTTCTTATTAGAAAAAGCAATGATCCTTGCAAACATGATCACAGATTTGACAATAAGAAAATAAAAAATGAAAGATCAAATTGTAAGAAAAACATACCACAATGCGCAAAGCATGAGGATCATCATCGCGGTCAGTAAGGGCAAGAAGCAAAATATCCAAAGGAAGCAGCTCATGACCCCAAACAAAAAATGCAAGGTTTGCACAAGTTTTCAACAGAAGGTCCTGAGGAGTTTTGGGGGAAAACAACAACATGACATGAAAAGTCTGAACATTCTAAACAAATGTACAGGTTTTATAGCACACAGAATTTGAAGGCCAACCAAAAAGAGGAAATGTAAACCTGCAAGGAATGTCCATGCTGAAGTTCTATTTGAATACGGTGAAGCAGAACATCCACCATAGTGTATATATTTGACGTCACTTCTTCAGGAGAGAATTCTTTTAAAACACGTGCCTGAACACCAAGCGGAGTGAGAATTCTTTTGAGGATCTTTAACAAGTTACTAAGGCAATCAAGTGGAGTGATCCACTTTTTTACTTGACAATCTTAATTTTTCTAATAACATTTTCATGTCAATCATATGCATCCCCCAATTTTAGTAATGGGGCTAGATGAATAACCTAGCTCCAGAATATAAAAGAACAGGGCAGTCATACTGCAGAGTATAAAAATCCAGGAAATAACCATTCACCATATGTCATATGATTCATTTTTCATGAAAAATAAAAGACCAGAGTCATACCAGATTTAAAAATAAAAGATCAGAGTCATACCAGATTTACACTGTTGATATTTTCAGGATGTCCCTGCATCAGTATCCATGCACCAGCACACAGATATTGTCGGTGCTGAGGAAAACTATGGTTGACATAAGTCATAACATAAGAGGACTCAGCAGATGGTGAGAGAAGCTGGGTACATTGGTTAATAACAGTTGTCTCTGTCTGCAAAAACGATAGCAGGTAAATCTTCCCAATTTAAGAGTTCTGCAAGTTTGCATGTTTCCTAATTTAAAAAAATATGAAGTAAGATGTATTTCAAGTCCAAATTTGTGGTCAGTGGCTCAAATCACAGAATCTCTAGGACTATAATCTGGAGAAATTAGGTCTATCTACAGTACGCAACCTTCGTCCTACTTCTCTGTAAAGGTTTTACAACTTAACTCATGATCTTCTGATCATGAAGGAGCAACCATGCAATTGCACCATCATATAATTTGTTTGGACAATTGAAACAATTGAATACAAGCACATCCTTGCCTCAACCAGGAAGACATTGAACTGGTATAAAAAATCTAATAGCACGTCCTTTAGTTTCCGTTTTCCTTGATTATACCATTTCACTAGAACCAAAATGGAGATTTCCTCAGTTTCTTTCACAAACTCCTGAGCTGTAAAGTTTAGGTAGCCTTTTGTTCTGCTTGCTTAGTTACAAGAATTTCCAATCATATTATATCATCAATTTAGCCTTTTGACTTGCACTGAAGGTTGAGGCTCTAATGACCAATCAAACACTAAGAAAAGAAAGAAAAAAAAGTTGCAAATTGCAACCATACTGGTGAAAATGAGATCATCTTTACATTCTATACCCCACTTGAAGGCGCCTTTTACCAATTATATTAATTTAAACCTTCACAAAAGACCAAGTATCCCAAGTTCACAGCAACAATTGAACAACAAAAACATTGTGAAAAGAAAGAAGAAAGGAAAAAAAAAACAATTAAATTCTACACCTGCTGCCATTCTTGAATAGCTAGGCCCCTTTTATCTATCCTCCCACTCAAGGCATCACGAAGAAGAGGAGGAAAGTAGCGAAGTGTTTTCTCTGACCATGTATGTTGGCTAGAGCCCATGATCTGCTCTAGCATAGTCTGAAGATAGAGCAAGTGATCAGCATCAGCAATGCCACGGGTTTTAATAAGAATGGCAAGGGTAATTATGGTAACACGGTTCAAAGTTTCAGTGAATTCAGTTGGGCCCTGGAAAAAGATTCAGCCACAAAATCTTAGTTGGCTCATCTGAGAAATAAAAAGGAAAAAAAATTCATTCTGATGATGACATTATCATACCTTCCCTTCTCTTTTTACACAGAAAAAATCTCTCAGTGACAAAATTAGGTTCATGCACAAATTTTCTGCCAGCCTAAATACACGATGATCTCCCCGTTTCCCTTTCAATGTGGAAATTATTTTTGTAACATCATACATCAATGATTTGCTTTTCCCTTCGTACCTACAAACAATGGGCATGTCACTAGCAAATTCAGTTTGCAGTAATCTAGAGATTACAGAAGAAAGACACAGCCACACAGGCTACCAATTGAAAAGCATCTGAAGCCCCCAAATTTCAACAAGAACCATGAATTCTGAAGCATTGTTTACAGGTAACTAAATTAAACAATTCCAAATAGGATAAAGCATATGTATGTGGAAAGCAAACAAAGAGGCACGTAGAACAACACAACCTCGGTCAATAGTCTGAAATAGAAATAAGTAAGATGCAGGCATTCAGAATTACAACTTCCTTTAAATTTCAACACGTTATGCAAATTATAATTACTCTGAAAGAAAAAGATTAGATTTAGTAGATGGAATCCACAGGCTCTTACCTGTATAGTGGAAGTAATCGGTAATTCACAATTTCAAACACCAAAAGAGTCACTCCAGGCTTGCTCAACAAGGATGGATGCCTCTGTGCCAAATGCTGCAAAGAAAACTCAAGGCATGTGAGTATTTCACCAGCTAATGCATCTTCTTATATAATATAATAGCTTAGAAGTTCAAAAATGGCTGAAGGTAAAAACAAGTGCAGTAAATATTACAGAGCAAGGGGAGGGAGCAGGCAGTTAAATCAAAGTGTAAGAAAGTAAACATTTAAGGAACCTTCAACTGTTCCAGACAAAATTCCAACAATTAATAGAATAGCAAGAATTAGCCAATTGATAAAAGGATCACATCATCTTCTCAGAATGAAGAGTACAGAACAGCTACCATCTTCTACTTTTGTACTATGATTTTTCCTTCACATCATAGAATCACATCTGGAATAGAAAGTTATTTATCTTTGTTATGCTATTAGGTGGGAATTATAAAGTTCTACATGCATTGTATCAGTGACTAGAAAATGGAAATTTGAGGAGCCATTACAGCATCATTTTGTAATAGATTTTCCAGTATGAATGACTTAATTCATAACAATCCTTCACCAGTATGCGACAGTTCAGAATTTCCTTTCCTTTTTTTGCCTCTTCGAAAGAAATAGCTAAAATCCTCTAGCATAATTCATATCGAATTGAATAAGTGTAACTCTGGAAGTCAACATTGAATTAAAAAAAAAAAAGTAATATTACTAATACCTATATCCTAGATAACTGAAAATTTAATTTGTAAGACCTATTCAATGGTAGCCAATATCTTATGAAAAACAATGATGAATTAAATAGAAAAAAGGCATTTTTATAACAAATCTACGGTTTAGATCCAAATTAAAATATCTAGTACTTGCAAAAATTAAATGAAAAACACAACTTTTCTTCCAAATGCATGTATGGAAATCAACATTGAATTTAAAAAAAAAAAGTAATATTACTAATGCCTATATCCCAGATAACTGAAAATTTAATTAGTAAGACCTGTTTAACTATAGCCAATATCTTAAAGAACAATGCTGACAAATAAATAGAAAAAAGGCATTTTTATAACAAATTTACGGTTTAGATTCAAATTAAAATATCTAGTAAAACCAGCTTGCAAAAATTAAATGAAGAAAAAAAAACAACTTTTCTTCCAAATACATGTGTGGCAATTACAATTTTTGTCCTATATGATTTTGTTAGTTACTCTGTCTTTGGCATCCTATTCAAACTTAATTTTGAATAATTATGTTCAGAATTATAATGAAATTTGAATTACAAGCTTCAGCTTTGTCCCATTCATGTCTCTCTTGATTCGAAAGATTTACAGACTCCATGTCTATCTAAGAATTTTTTTTGTTGCCGTCTTCTATGATATGAAAAATAACAAAGTAAAGATAATACCTAGCTTGATCTCTAAGAAAAAAAAAATACTAAAGACCATTGAGAATACTAGTAGTATCATAACTAGTAGTGAAAATCTAGCCTATCTATGCATAGGAAGCAGAATGAAATCCTAAAAATAAAAACAAAAAGAAAGAGGAAAAATTCAAGCCCATGGCAACCATGGTCCAACACAATATGCAATGGACCAGATTTGCAGCACTACAATCATATTCTTGGGAGAAATGCATTAACGATTCAAAACCATAGTACTAAGGGCAAAGAATTTATAAGTGTTGGAATCCCACATTGGAAAAGTGTGAAAATAATAAAGGACTTATAGGTGGTGTAGATTGGACCTTAACACAAGCCAATTGGTTGTGTTACATGGACTCAACCTCATTTATAAGTCCACAAGTCGATGCGTGGGCCAACACTCTCGAGGCCCGTCGACTTGTTGACATGGTATCAGAACAGTAATCCTGGGCTCGTTTTTAAGACCTGGAGTTGGGTTCGGCTCATTTGAGTCGTTGGGTGCGGCCCGTTTGAGTTTGATACGACCCATGTGTGTCGTCGTTGGGTGCGGTGCGTTTGTGACCCCGTTTAAGTCGTTGGGAGTCGTTGGGTGCGACCCATTTGTGTTTCGCAAGTGTAATTAGTCCAGGCGAGGGGGAGTGTTAGAATCCCACAGTGGAAAAGTGTGAAAATAATAAATGACTTATAAGTAGTGTAATTTGGACCTTAACACAAGCCAATTGGTTTTGTGTTACATGGGCTCAACCCCATTTAAAAGTCCACATGTGTGTGCGTGGGCTAACACTCTCAAGGCCCGTGGACTTGTTGACAATAAGGAAAGTAGAAAACAAGCAAACTGATAGTTTTTAATCCTATGCGTCAAGCAAAAATTTTGAAGGTAAAGGAAATTACACTGAAGTGTGAACGGAACAATGAGTGAGGTGCAAGGAGGAGTAATCGACAGTATGTTTCAACCATTGCAATGCTTGGAATAACCTGCACTAAATTTAGAGCCATATTAGAAGTATATCAAACATTTAGACATCTAATGTATTTTGCATTCTAGGTTGCATTTCCTCATAGAATTCATTTTCACCAACATTTTGTGACTGTTTAGTTCAAATCTCTTTTTAATAAGGAAAGAAATTTGTAGAGAATGAAAGAAAGGAGAATAAAACATGCAGGATAAGGTATCCAGTATCCTCCTATGAACCTCAACATACAACTACAAACAAGCACATAAATGGCCCATCTTGTGCACAAAGTGCTCCCCTGCTTATTGTGGAGGGCGCATACATACACAGCCTTCCACTTTTTTTTTTTTTTTTTTTTCATTTTTACAAACAAGCACATAAAAAAATAAGTTGAAAAAGATGCACATTAACACTAAAAGAAAAACCCTCATAAAACCTCCTGAAGTATAGACCCACAAGTTCAAACTTGGTTAAGAAGACTAACTGTGCATTTTGAAAAATGCTATTCCTACTTTATGCTAGGCTAAAAAGAGGCATATTTCATATAAGGTTGCTTTTGAAGATTCTGAAAATGAACTCTCAAATTTTCTTACAATCAATATTTGAAGCAAACTTTATCATAACAATTTTTTTAATTTTTCATGTTAAAAAGTATGTTTCAATAAGAAAATGAAGTATTTACGATATCTTCCACATCGTATCATTTTTCCTTCTTTTTTTTTTTTCCGAGTAATTAATTTTCATTGATTAACTAAACAAATTACATGATTGTTTTGCATTACTTGGTAATGAGATGTATGAATATTTGGCCTTTGAATTAAAAGCAGTACCTGCCCAGCAAATAGAGAATCTTCCAGTTGGAGGACCAACTTTAGACATAGATTCAGTGAGAGACCAGACAATAATGACATCGGCAATGGGCTTACTTCCCTCATCACCATTAATCTCTCATTGGACTGCATATTTGTCCCTGGTAATTCAGAAGCTCCAGCAGAGGATAACCAATTCACTACTGTTTCACAAGCAGGCTGTGCCATAGTGTAGGACACAACCCAAAACATTCCAATTGATCTATCGTCCATATTCATGTAATCAATCATGCGTTCACCTGAAATGGAAAGTAAAACCAATTAGAAATACACTGGACTTACCACATAAAAAGATACTTTATCATGTGCACTAGGTCAAGGTCTCAATTTAATTATGGTATTACGAACAAATAATATCAGAAATATGAACCCAATTATGCCATTAGTGTTCAATCCTATTCTGGAAGGAACAACCAAAGAATAACATAAGATTGTAGAGAATGTTAGGATGTCATAGGAAGGATTTTACAAGTATGTATTCTTATATGTGTTTTTGCATCTGATTTTATATCATTTTTTATATACAGATAAAAGCATGTAAGAACCAACAATTCTAAGTTAAATTTGATGAGGCTAAAAAGCACATCAAGTTCCATTAGAGTACCACTATGGTAAGAAGTAGTAATACTTTGGGGATCATACCAAAGTGTGTTGCATGCAGATCCAACATGACTGGAAGGCTCTAATAAGTTAATTTTATATTTTGATTTCTTCGAGTGAATAAACTTACATCCTCCTATTCGTGACTTTCACTTTTTTCCCCAATTCCTCGGTCAAAATGATTGTTCATTTCAACATAAAAAGGTTGACAAAAATAAAAAATATGCAAAAGAACACATAGCAATAGCTAAAACAAGCACAATTTGTATGCGACTTATAACGAGAAGAATCTCAAATCAGTATGATACGACCAGAGTCATGATGTGAAGTAGACATGTAAAAGTGGTAAACATGCAGGACATTTAACAAAAGTTTCTAATCCTAATAGCCAACAAAAGTAAACTATAAAAAATGTTCAATTGCAATTAAATTTGAAAGAATTATACTTTTGGTTACTGTTCTCCACCATTCATCTATTTGCTTTCCTTTCTGAAGCTGCTCGCCATTCAGATATTCTCTTGTTGATGTGTTCAATGACCAAATACGCAAGTTTTGACAGCTGCTTATAAAATCAAGTAAGATGCTTTGCGGACTATTAGGATCTGAACTTCGATCTTCTCTATGAAATGATATGATCTTTCTGGTTGTCTCTACCTGCTACCAGAATTGCAATGCCAAAGTTTGCATGTAAGGAAGTTAAATCCCAAACAGGAATTTTCTATACCCTTAAAAAATGCCAATTAACTTCTGTCAAGGAATTATTCCCACTGACATAAATTCCATGAAAAAGGAAAGGATAAACGAAATCAAGTATGCAGTGAAAGTGGTGATGGAAATGCAATAGTGCATTGTTGCCATGTAAGCATTAGAATTTTACACCAGAAACAAACCTTCCTAGCATCTGCAGTTAATGCGCTCATTACAAGCTCAACCCGAATAATTTGTGCAAGCAGCCAAGTCACATGATTTGTGCGAAGAATGTGCTGATCACCATCTGTGAGACGTGAAACTAGCTTATCCACAAAATCAACAAAATCAATACATCCACTCTTCATAAGGAAAAAGAATATGTCGGAGAAGACAAGCCACTCCTGCCAACAGTTTACTTCTGCAGTTCACCAAAGGAAAAGGTCTAAGTTAAAATATATTTTCCTCAAGCAGTCACTGGGCCAGCTGCATCAAAGAAATCATATAAATAAGTTGCATTCAACAATAGTTGTCCAGTTGGGGATACTGGGCTACCATGAGAAACTGATCTACTACATTACTTGGTCTAGCATCATTGATTAAGCAATAGAATTAGAAATTTAACTAATAGTATATATATATATATATGAAAAGAGAGTCCACTATACTCCTTGATAACATATAGCCATAGCAAAGCAAGAGGAAGAAGTATTTGCCTGAATTTGTTAGCTTCAATAGTTCGACAATTCTATCAATGGTTGCCTCACAAATCATGCTAGAAGTGAAAACAGCACCAGGAGTAGGTCCATGAGCAGGATTCCTATAGCTGGGAGCCACAAGGAGCACTCGCTTCCACCAGTCAGGTGATGGAGTAGTGCGAAGAGCATGCCTTATACAACGCAAAGCCCTTTCCCAATCTAAACTTCCCCGCTGAATAGAATTTGCAAGATCCTAGACAAGCAACAATACACATTCATCATGACAATGGTACAGGACTTTGTGTACAATGGAACCTTGTTAGTTCAGGTTTATCCCATGTCTGAAACAGACCCATGTAAAGAAAACCCTATATTTGTGAACTACTAGTTGCCAAGTAAAAAATTTCTCATTTTTTTGACATAATAGCTAAAGTTGAATACCATATGAATCAAATTGTGTTTTTTTTCTTGGCAACTTTAATGTCATTTCAGCAGGAACCAAAGCAATTCAAAATTCTCTTTCGCAACGATGATTCAACAATGTAGGGAGGGAAGGTGAGCCTTATTATTTATTCTTGCTTTAGCTATTCTTGTAATAGGAAACATGATAAGTAATTTAATATTTCATAGGATCATTTATCAATTTTCTATTTTGTTTCACCACATGAGGATGTAATCTTTACAAGCAAATTAGGGATTTTTGATTGACCTGGGAAACTGAGTCAACTCCAAAATCCCATTCTCAGTTTCTACTGCAGGCTGCAACTTGCTTGCAAGAAGCCAGAATTGATAGTGATTTGTAAAGCATTCCGGGTGTGAGAACCTAGGGTTTGACATTTATAAATATAAGGTTTAAATGTTTTGAAATGCCTTGAAAACCATAAAGCTAGGTTGACAACCAGAATGAAGCAAGTCAAATCTGTGGTCAATATATCTATCTCCATTTTTCCACTACTACAGGTATTTGAAAACGCAGCAAGTTACATAAACAATACTACTATTCACTATAATGAAGCATCACTTTTTGAGACAGTGCACAAAGTTTTGAGAATTAGTTATCACCTCTCCATGCAGTGGTTCTCCAAGGACACTTGGATATGTGATTGGTGAATAGCGCAAGTTAGCTACTGCTTCAACTGAAATGTTAGGAGTTGTTTGTGACAGAATTCGATGTGTGCCAAATGTGGGGCAATGAAGATGTTGATCTAACATTTGCATGTGCATGGCCATCATATCTCGTCTCCGATGGATCTCCAAGATAAGTGTAAACAAAGCCTCGTCATCTGGAATGTTCTCTATAAACTGCAAATTGCTGCGCAACAATTCATAAAAGGGCACTCTACACTTATTCTCATCAGTCAACAACCAAATCACATCTAGACAACTATGCAACCACTCAGTTAGAGCTTTGTCAGGTCTGCAAGATTTCACGCCATCAGATTCTTCAACTCCATGTTGCCTTTGATCCCAATTAGCCAGCCAGTTCAACATATGATGGAAAATCTCAGAATGAGTCACTGGCTTTAAATTAAACTCAAGACCAGTTAAAATAATCTTGCAACATAGCTGGCGAAGGCTACTTATGGTGTTATCCCTTATAGATAAGTTAACCCTAGCAGACAAGGGCTGCCCGTTACCAGAAATATCACATGATTTAACAGGAGACATAGTTGCAAGTGAAGATGTCTCAATCGCAGATTGCACAGGAGAACCAATACCATGAACCGAAGGTAATGGAGATGTAGGATTTGAAGACTGAAAATTCGATGGATTAGGGATTGCACTGGAAGAAGGAAGCATCACGGTCTGTGACAAATTCATAGATGAAATAGCTGATGCAGTTTGACAGGGTTGACCAGCTGACATTTCTGCGGAAGATACAGAAGAAAGAAGCGATGGCAAAAAAGTATCCCAGTTAATATATCCTATGCTACATAAAGTCCGTAATGCAAAGAGGAGAAATTCTGCCCGCGGCGCATGATTACAGCATTGAATAACCAGAGATATAAGCACAGATTCTGTGACAGACCGCAGCTGATCTTGATCCTGAAGTATATGATATCGCATTGTCAGCATACAAGTCTCAGTATTAAAAATATATATATAAATTACCAAATTAAACAAAATTTAAAAAACCAACCGGAAACTGGCTCTGCAATTGCTCAAAATCCAAAAGGAACTGTTCATTTCGAGGAGGTAACTCTCTGTTAAGAGCAAGCACTCGCTTTTGTGTCTTGTTCCTGAGGACAGGTATGTTTAGATTAAATTTAAAAACAACCATTGAACAGAAGTAACCTACAACAGAATCATCTACTCTTCAAAAAGAAATACTACACAGTTTTTAGAAAGTCTAAGAACACTAGAACTCAATTTTAAACTTGTCTTTAAATCATTTTAAAATAAATTTTGAAAGAAATGAAATGACATGATTTTGTGATAACTCAACTGAAATGAATTTCTGCAAAATGATTTTGAATTAACAAAATTTTCAATTAAAATGAAACTAATAAAACCTAATTAAAAGGAAGTAGATGATTATAATGACTCACGGTGGCTGTTCGCGGGCAGAATCCTCAGGTTTTTGGCGGCTACTTCTCTGCGAATGAAATAGAAAATTGAAAAAATATATACATATATAAATAAAACGATTCGATTGAATTGAACTGCATACATGAAACTAAGAATTCGAAAAAAAAAAAAAGTTGAAGGAGCGCGAGAGAAGTAAATTACTCCTAAATAGAGATTAAATAGATCGATAATGGCAGCTCGAGCAGGGTGGAACTGGTAACCACGAGAAGCAGCTGTTGTAGCTGCCGCTGATCTCTGGTTCTGATCCATTGCTTTTATTTCTTTTATGATTTTCTTCACTGCATTTTAAGGAGCAGCAGAAGAAGAAGAAAGTCACTGTCGCTAGTTGAAGTTTTGAAGTCAAGTCGGGTATTTCGTGCGCGCTTTTTTATTGGGTTTGGATCCAGTCGGATCCGGTACTGGTATCCAATTACAAGCGCTTTCACCCAGTTGTCGACGGCATGTCGTGTGTTGTATTTAAATGTATTTTTGCAACATTAGTTCATATTTTTTGAGGCAACATTAGTTCATATTAGACCCACACATTTATGGAATTGAGTAAAATAGGCAATTCAAATATTTTTATAAACATTTAATTTCTGGGTATAGATATTAGCCAATGAGTGCAAACCAATTGATCGAAGAGTTGAAGTTTTGAATTTAATTTTTATTTGGAGCATATTTATATTTGATGAATTATTTGCTTTTGGTGTATGTAATAAATAGTTAATGGGCACAATCCATTTACAATCACTTACACTTGTATGGATTGTCATTTTGCCCTTATACTTTTAATTATGCTAAATTAACACCATAATCAGGTTATAGTCTATTATATAAATACATCTATATGTATGAATTTGTCATTTTACTCCATATACTTGTATGAATTTATCACTTTATCACTATTCGTATACTAACGTGACATCTTACGTATCTTGCCAACAGTGTAAATATGTGTTTATATAATAGGGGCTCTTGTTACGGCACAAACGTTTGTATCAATATAAATAAAATTAGAATTGTTAGATTCATTTTTATTTAATTACAATTATTGATTATTTTTGTGTATCAATACCCATAATATGAATTAATGATTAAAATTAAATAAGTATTAATCTTATGGTTATAATTTCATTTGTAATGATACATACATTTATACTGAAAAATAACTCTATAATAAGTTATAAATAAGTTGAGGTGTTAATTCGGCAAAACTAGAAGTACCGGAGAAAGTGATAAAATTATACAAATACAGATGGTTGAGAATATAATATGTCTGTAGACACCCTCTGTTTAGGCCCGCAACGAAAGCTCGGTGATGAGCAAGTCCGTACTTCGAATGCGAGAAGAGTCCCGAACCTTCTTAAAAATGAATTCAAAAGCTTAAAACCTAGCCCAAAATGACCAGGCCTAAGACATAGACATTGAACCCTAGCCCGCTAGCCTTCAAGCCCAAGCCCAGAGGC